>OZ023161.1:14805352-14822852 GCA_963678695.2 Diplodus puntazzo | reverse complement strand
CTGCCTGTGATTCATGTGATCTGGAAACCTGACCAGAAATACTTATTTAAAACAAACTGAATAAACTAAATCGTAGATTTAA
The DNA here is from genome assembly GCA_963678695.2 of Diplodus puntazzo. Lineage (NCBI taxonomy): Eukaryota > Metazoa > Chordata > Actinopteri > Spariformes > Sparidae > Diplodus > Diplodus puntazzo. The sequence continues at coordinate 14,822,770 of OZ023161.1, read as the reverse complement.
ATTCAACTTTGAATCTACAAAAGTTAATTTGTAACTGAAAAGCTGCCTATCTCAATAACTCAGTTCTTTGTAGAAATAGGCATGACAAAATAAAACAAAGCAAAGACAAGACCGGCTGTTTTTGGAGTGTCAACTACAGTACTTACACAGCAATCAGATTAAAATAAACTCATAAAATTATGGTAAATTAAAAAAATATCTATAAGTAAAAAGATGAGAACAGCATAGATTACAAATAGTGGTTACTTCCAACAGTGAAGAAGACAACGCATGAAGCCATGTCGTTAAAATCATATAAAACTATTTAATCCTGCCTCTACACCCAGAAGACGATCAGTCTTTATGTCAGGTTCTGAGCTGCATCAGAACATCAGTACTTAAAAAGGTTCACATAACACAGCTTATAAGGCATGTCATGTGGGATATTAACATGCAGGGTTACATTGCACAGTCTACAGAACAGCTTTACATGTGGAAAATAAATTTGCTTTTAAAGTTTGACCAGAAACTCTGTGCATTTAAAGCAGAAGTCGACATTTTGGGATCCAAGCTTACAGTGGAAGCAGAGGGAATCGGCTAGCCTGGAGCTGTCTAAAAGTACCTCTGGAGCTCACGGATTGACATGTTATATCTCATTTGTTTGGACCATAGCAGAACCAATACATACAAACAAACACATAACATTAATTAGTGAGCTTTAAAAGGTGCTGGCAGGACAACAAGCCGTTAGTCCCCTGTGCCGGTTCTTTGTGCTAAATTAAGATAACCAGATGGCGGTTGTCGTCTTAAGAGTTCACGAACAGATGTAGAAGATACTTCTACATCTGATCTTTTTTATCTAACTCTCCCCCAGAAAGCAAATAATCTAAAATCCCCAAATGTCAAACTTACATTTTAATGTGATTGATTCTGAATATATGAGATATATTCAAGAACCCTCTCTGGATATGATTGTTGACCTCAGCTCGCCTCGTCTGTCTCTGCTCAGTCCCGGTCATATTAATATGAAAGGCAACTTCAACTTAGATTCTCTTCTCCCATGTTGATAAACTGGCCTGAACATGACTGTACTTCTGGTTATTCTGTGTGTTAAATCAATATATTATAATTAGTTAGAACATAATACATATACTGAAGGTATAATCACACACAGTTCCCATAAAGCACCACATTTACAACACTCGGGTTACTAAGAGCATCCTGGGAATTTTTTGGGACTTGACAGAAACAAGGCTTCTTTTTTTCAACCCTATCACTAAGACCCTAAGGAGCAGGACACCCTGCTGGTTCCTTCTGCAGTGTGAGCTTTGTAGGAATAGAGAAAAAATCTCCTCCTCAGTGAAAGTGACATTTTGTGTTGCAACATGTAAAGTCTACTTGGTACGGGTCGATTTCCCTTGTCGTCTAATCGGCTCAGTGTGCGGTGTGTTAAGGCCTGTGTGGGTGGCCTGCCTCGTCAGCCAAGTTGAGGATGTAGCCAGCTATGTCGTCCTCTGTGGGGATATCAGACAGTACCCACGATTCATTGGCAGCAGTCACCTGCAGGCGGCATATCGGACAGTTTCGGCTCTGCCCACTCCTGCGGAAGCAGAAGGGAGTGTGTGATCATCATCAATCACTTTTCGGTGACAAAAGAATTACTGGATTATTCAAGCTTGAGCTATCATCTCACCATTTATCAATGCATTTCTGACAGAAGCTGTGTGCACAGGGCAGAATGAGGTCAGACTTTCCGTCCATGCAGATACAACACTCCTCCTCGTCAGTCAGCTGCTTCACTCTGCACAGACACACAAACGGAGAACAGATGAGGTTTTAATTATTTTCCTAAGGAAAAAAGCCCAGATTTAAAATAAGGAAAAAAAAAGAAAAATCGTGTTTTGATTGAAATGTTTGATGTCGGAAGAGTCTTGATCGCTTGTAATAAAAAGATCTGCATGAGAAAAATATCATTCTGTCATATAAATGCATGAACATTTTAAAATAATACCCTCAGCTCCTCTTATGGATGGGAATTCATGCAGGGAGATAAAACGTCATTTCACTGCAAAATAAGATGCAAAATCCATCACTTACACAGCCTGTGAGATATTCAATAACTTATTTTCTAGTACAGACACAGGTGGTGAGCAGGAATGAAACTAGCAGTGAGAGTGACATACATATTATCATCCATATTTGCAATGGAAAATATGTTTCATTGTCAAGACTGCAGAAGACAAACAGCAACATTATCATCATTTATATGGAGTTGTGGAATGTTTACAAGTCCTATATTCAATCAAGTCAGCAGTTTGATTCCCAGCTCCATCCGTCCACATCTCAAAGAGCACATGCTTAACACTCCAGTAAGTTCTCCCGCTAGACGTAAACTTTATCTGCTGTTTTGTGCTGAGCAGTTCGTCAGTTGCTGCTGTAAACAATCAGGATAAAACAAGTTAAAGCTAAGAGGCTAAGAGATATATTTTTGCCACTATGAGCAACCTGTTTCAAACTATAAAGTGAAATCTAATGAATAACAATCCTGGAAAAACACTTGTCCAGCTCTATTTGTTCACACTGCTGCTGTATGGCAAGCGATATACAGTGTCCACTGCTGTACTCAGACTACAGAGCAGCTTCTTTCCTCAGGCTCCTTAACTCATCGTTCACACTCAATCACAAATAGTTCTTATTTTTATGTCTTGTTATTTATTAAATCTTGTATGTAATTGTATGTTGTAAGTAGCATAAAGGGACTAAAACTTACATCGTATGGATGCTCATGACATTTTGCCTTTTTTGGCTTTCAGGAGACAGCAGTAGTGTTTAAGTACAGTCATGTGAAAGACAAGGGCTGAAGTATAATGTACACACAGAGGGTCTTTTATGTGATACATTATATGTAAATTAAATTGTGACTTTCCAAATGAAATTCTTCCTTAAGTTAACTTCCTTAGTTGTGGCCTCTTTGTTTGAGGGACCACTTCACGTTCACCTACCTGCCCATCCACATGCTGGCCTGGCAGGAGTCAGTGGAGGGGAGCGGGGCTGACGGGCCCTCGGTGGCGCCCTCTGCAGCGAGAACCCCGGCAGCCTGGCTGGTGATGTCACGGTATAGCTGGATGAACTGGTACAGGTTCATGATGCGTGATGCTTCCACCATGCCGTTCTCTTTGTTGATCTGGGAGGAAGCAAAGGGAACCACGTGACTTAAACAACACTCTGGAATGGTAATCTGTGTGGCGTTCAGTCACAATCCTACACAGTTTGAAAATAGTTGGGCTTAACGAGTGTTCTTCAGCACAGGCGTCTGAATCTTTAAATTGGATGATTTTCACGTAGCGATTGAGATTTTGAAAATGGTACACACAAACAGCAGAGGGAAAGGGGAAAATGGTGCCCAATGACATACTTTATACCAACAGTCTACATCCAGTTAGATCTCCAAAGGGAATAACTAGTGTAACCATAATAAAGAGAACCAAATTTACCCCATAATATCCCTTGCCACATTTTCCCTTTGCACATAAACACAGACATAAGATACAGGCTCAATTTCTCCATCTGCATTTATCTTTCTGTCACTCTCACACTTTAACACTAAGTTAAAGCTGTGGGCAGATACTCTTTCTTGGCATGTGATGAGTGTGCAAAAGTTGGTCTCACCTTGGTACAGAGGATCCTGACAGCCACCTTCCACAGAGCTGAGGCGTCGGATCCTGGCTGCACCTCAAACAGCAGGTGCTTCTGCTGCCCAGCAGCTAGCTTGGCCGTACTGAGAGAGATCCAGCAGAAGAGATATAGACTCTGTAAAGCATTCTGCATCGTTTTTACTACTGTGTGCTAAAGCAGTATACAGTACAGCATATGAACAAGGCTACACATGCAAACACACACAAAGTCTCTATGTCAAATGATGACCAAAACTGCTGCTTGTTGTTTTTAGTGTGCACTCTGCATTTTAGGTGCTGTTTATTAACCATGATACTATGCTGTGATATACAATCCAATAGCTGCATTGATATGACATTGGATAATAAGAAATGTAAACATACAGTTCACAACCACTTACACTGAGCTGCATAAATTATTGCTCAACTTATTCAAATAACAGCTTCATTTGTAGACAGATATGGCTTCTACACTCATACTGTGTCATTTCATGATGTTATTATGACTTTCTTTTGTCACAACTAGGAACACTTTAACCATGTTATCCTGCTTCTCAGTTACAGTCTCTGAGAGATAATAAGCTAAAATTAAATTGGCCGAGGCTCGGCCTAATGCCTGGGGAATGAAATGGGCCAAATCTTACAGGGTGGAAATAGTACTGCGTACTGCTAGCTGTGCAGAGGTCTCAATTAGATGTCTACACTGGAAGCCAAATCAGTTAAAAACACATAGCATTCAGTAGGGATGCAGGGATTGTGAAATCCTGGGCCGCTACCAATGCTTAAAATAACTATTTGGCTGATAGCTAGAGATGTACTGATTGCAATTTTCTGGGCCAACTCAGATTTCAGATATTTTAAAAGCCTGACCTGTTGATTCCAATTTTATTTTTGTATAAGAACAAAAATTAACAGCATACACAAACATATTTGTGACCTTTTTTATGGAAACCCCTATTGTATGTTTGTAATAAAACATTAACAATGTAATAATTAATTAAAATGAATGTTAATGTATGTAAGCTATTTTACTAACCTGTTGCTGAAATGTCTCTGTGAGTGTTAGCTCCCTCTTACAAGCATTTACAGTTTATACTGGTTTATCAACGGCTCTTATAGTGAAAGGTAAAAAAAAGAATCTGTCAAGCACTGCAACTGAAATGTGAGCAGAATAGAAAGTTTGCTGCTTCGGTACGGACAATGGATCCTCATCCTCCTGTGGCATGTGGGTATGGCTGGCATTGAATCGGATATCTAATACTGACCAGCTGATCAAGGCCGGTCGTGCTGAAAACCGGCCGATTCTAGTCCCGGTCAACCAGTAGCTCACGAATGGGGCAGCAAAAATATGCTGCGACACAACAGATAAGCATCAACCACTGCTATCACTGACTGTCATCTTGCCAATTGGCTGATAGCAGTCAAAAAGTCGAATGTCGACTAATAAATCAGTGCATCCATCACATTCAAGAATTCTTTGTTAAGTAACCTAAGTGAACATTCCTCAGAGTTGGTTCAATCTGTTTTGTTCCAGGGCAAACTTGTTCATTCTATTGCCCCTACACTACATTAAAGCAACTGGAAAACAGCGGTATGTTTGCACAAATGAAAATCTAGTGATGGAGAGTTATTTGTTCTTGAACAGCTCCAGTATGTGTTGTGAACAGACTTTGACTTACACATCGTTAAGTTCAGCCACTCTTGCCAGGAACTCTTCGTAGGTAAGGTAGCCGCTGTCGCGCACCAGTCCGGCGTGTTTCACCAGCTTCTCAGGCAGATGGTTCACCACCGCCTGACCTGAGAGCTGCTGGCCCATCCTGACAGCAGCAGCACTTACAAAACAGCAGTGGCAGAAGGCTCATTCAGTTCTGCAGAGCCTGGTGGGAAATAAACAGTTAAAAGTCTTTCCTTAAAAATGTTTTTGTTTATATGTGACAGTTTATTTTCCTTTCCCTGGGACAATCTAGCCTGTACTCATTCATTTTTCTCTTTCAATCTCTGAAAACACTGGAGATGTCAGCCATGACTGAAAGGTGTGGATCCAAGCCAGAGGATAGTATCATAAACCTGACTGCTCCCTCATCAGAAGCTGTGGTGTAGCCTAGACACTGCTGATGTGTCTTGTAGCAATGGTCCAAATGCCACGAGAGGTCATGAAGGCCCACTCACATCAATGTGAACCAGATTTCATATGCATCACATTTGATTTCAACAGTAGAATTCTAATAATAATAATTAATAATAATAATAATAATAATTTAAATGTTAAACAATCTGCCAGGCCAATAATCAGTCTAATCTCTATTAGACACAATGGTGAACTTCAAGGCATCAATAAGAATGTAGTGATGGAGACATGCTGTTTTTCTAGAGGCTACTGTGTTTGAGTAGCTGGTGTTCTGTTATACTGTTATTTTTATATATCATGTCATGTATGTTGTATTTAATTATGTTCTGATTTTGTGCAGCTACTACCTTGGCCAGGTCTTTCTTGCGGATATTGAAAATTATATAGATAAATAAATGATCCCTCTTTATGCTGTAGTCCACACTTTGAGTCACTTTGAGCCACTTTGAACCACTGGGCTAAAACGCCACTGTGAGTCCCAGAGTCAAGTCCCAAATGGAGCCCTAGGGTCCTTGCAAAACCTCTTACAGCCAGCCTCAGACTAAGGCACAAAGATAATCTCAACTGAGATTACCCTGCGAAAGTGAAAGTTATCTATCGTCTAAAAAACACACATCCGGTCACATTTGCTAACGCTGACTAAACTAATACTTCCTGTTGCAGCTGACCATTGATTTCTACAGCGATGAGGCATCATATCTCAGAAAGAAAACACGCAGCTAAGCACCAAAATCTTAACGTACACACAGGACTGCTCCTCAATAGAATTAGCTAAATTAGCGTTATGTAATAACTGAAGCTAACAGTGCGGATTCTAGATATGTTATCTGTCAGCGTCACTAATGGCAGCACCGTTCTAGTTTTGAAAACACTTCGGTGCTTGGTTTAAGACACCACCATTTTGGGTCGAAGTCACCGATGAACCTCAATTCAAACACGATTCGCTAATCTTAGCGACAGCGTCACTTCTTGACAGCAGTTTGCTAACGAGGAGCAGCATTTCTTCACATTCCCATTCAACTAGCCACGATTGAGAAAGACAAAACCGTTCGAAACATAGCACAGATAAATTTGATCCTCTATGGAGGCGTGAGAGATTGAAGCTTATTTTCTTACCAGTCACTGAAATTCGGAGGCAGGAGTTGGGGTACAAACTTCACCACAAGCTTCGCTGGACAGTTGTTTGTATTGACACACTACGGTCGCCGGTTGATGACGTCAAAGCTAGTCGCATATTTTCACTTTACAGTTTGTGGTGTGTCATGTGCTCCTTTATAGAAAATAGATTTTATTTTTCTATGAGACAAACGATCCTTTTTTCCATTTTGTTTGTTTCCCATATTACTTATTACATTCATCCTGTTGCAGACTATGTATTTTTTAAGAATCAGTAATACATGAAGGTTAAGATTGAAAAATGTCACTCTACCTAGTGTGGAGGAATTTGCTGAAATTTTGTAAAGATTTAAATAGGCTTAAATATTTAGGTGATTTCAGTTACAGCGTACAAGACTTGGTTACTTAGATCTTCCAACTGATACAGTTACTAATTACCTGTTAAAAGGCAGTTAGTTACGTAATCCAAGTATGACATCTCGATCACTTTCCATTTCCTTTGATTACCTCAATGCCAAACATAAACAAAAAAGACCAGAAAAAAGGAATATCAATTAGATGACTTTTATCTAATCTCAATAACACATTTGTGTATTTGGTTTCACTCAAGACCAGAGTGAAGTGTGAGACTTGTGAAGTGTTGTCATGTGTGCAAATGTAATATAACATTCTTTGTTTCGAAATTGTAAACCTGTTAGTTAATCCACTTTTTTTTCCTTAATGTGTCTGTCTTCTATTTATATGTTATTTTCTGGAATACGGTTACAGTTACTTACATAATCCGGTTACATGTGCTCATTTAATCCCCAAGTCTATGAGTAATAGAGGATATTTGATTATTACTGTATTAGGTTTATTTCTATCACATAAGTGAAATTTATGGATGTTTTGTACAAATTATACCGTTAAAATAGGTCAAGACTGTCTGAAGAACCAGAATTTTACCACCTAAGTACAAAGTCTCTGCAGTACTTTTTTTTAACTAAGTCACTTTTTTATTTATCATATCTTTAAACTTGAAATATTTTTAAACTTATTGTATTTTTTTGTCACTTCCTGGAGCTATATTTTGTATTCTCATTGGCACTCTTTTGTTTATGTTCCTAAATGTTACAGGTTACATTATTTTTGCTATCAAAGATCTCAATCCTAAATTCTGAAACAACAGTCATAACAGATAGGCCAAATTAATTAAAGTTGTTTGTAATGAGAACATTATAGGATGGACAAACTTATATTTTCATTTATAATTAGATCACATTTGCCAAATAAAGCATCATTTCTCTTTATATGAGCACTAAAAGTCGAGTACAGTCTGTTTCATCGTTATGACCTACAACCAGTCAAAACTGCAAGTTTATCTCAGCAAGTGATTACAATATTTTGGTACTCAGTTACTATGACCTTAGTCTTTAAAATACAAACTGATGGAATTTTTCTTTTCAAGTGCGTTCAATCATCCAGCCGTCTAATCTAGGAACCATTAACAGAATCATGTTAGTAGTTACTATTTAGGTCACTGCCTTTAACATATAACAGTAAGAGCAAAAATGATTGTCTCTCGAATATGATGATTTTGTGATGGTTGGTTGGCTGGGGACAAAAATAAGGAGGATAAAATATACAGTAAGATTGAGGAGGAGTGAAAGAGAAAGAAACTCTGAAATGTGAAGAAAAATCCAAGAAAATGGCCCCCGAAAATGAGGCTCAGGGTGTTGATACGAGGATAAAAACCAGATTAACGTCTGATGCATCCAAATGAAATGTCATTGTAACAGAGTTAGAGAAGTTGGGTGAAGTTGTCTGGCAAGAAGTCTGTTTTTCACCCAAAAAATCATTTTGGGTTGGCTGGAACTGCAGCCAGACCATCTGTCTGAAACTGGCAGCCAAAACACCTGAAGGGGACTCACACAGAGAAGAGACTGCAGCACAAACGACACCTGTAACTCTCTGAGACCAGAGGAGAAGGACACAATCTTCCACAGATTCATATTCCTTTTTAACAAAATATTGACGATTTGATGCTCGTTGTTTCTGTGTACTGCATACACATCTGCGGTGTGTCTGTTCATCAGAGAAGAAGACTCTATCCTCTGTTGCTCTTTTTCAGGTTTCTTCCCCTTTATTTTTGTCATAGGTTTCGTTGGAGGTTGGTTTCCTGATCGAGGGTCTAAGAGGCTGTTCATTAAACCCTTTGATGCAAATTTGTGATTTTAAACTATATCAATTAAACTGACTTTGCTCAAAAGCCAGATGGCTACTGAAGTACAATAAATGTCACTGTGTGTTGTTATCTCTTAAAGGAGGAGTTCATCCAAAAAATTAAAATTCAGACATTATCTACTTAATTCCATGTCAATGGAAAGTTTGGTGAAGTTTTGTAGTCAGCAAAACATTTCTGGAGCTTTAAAGCAAAAGAGTGTTGCAGCTTCTCCTAAACAGCTGAGTGAATGGTTACATTTGTTTTTTCCGACTGAGGGTTTGTCACACTTTAAAACTGAGATCTTGAACATTTAATCACATTCTCCTGATTATTTTGGTTCTAAAGCTGAGTAGCAGTCTTTTTGTGTTATCTCTTTGTGACATACCAGGAGATGGCAGCAGAGGACACCAAACAGAATAAACAAGAAGCTGAAGTCGGAGACATGGATGGTTTGTGATAATTCTGCATATAAACAACTTAACATTTAATTGCATACACATATTCTACTGCTTGATGACGGGCCAAGCTGTTAACTCCATGTGTTCCCTTCACATTTTATTGCAAAACATTTCGTGTACACTCTTTCAGGAATCAAGATATAAGACCTGTTGATGGTTTCGTTTGACGGATAAACAAGTTACTTTACAAATTGGTTGATTTTCTTTCACTTTATTTAAGAAATTTATGATTATTAAAGTACATTAAATTATTTCTTTTTGCATATTCTCACACTTTTATATAATCACCAGGTCCTCAGGCTTGTTCTTCTCATAGCCGTACCTCAGCTACTCACAACTGACAGAATATCACATCAAGACATCTAATGAACCATTAAAACTTTTTTCCTTTCATTATTCTTTGAAGATCTTATTCGACTTGAAATGCAGGAAACAGCTCTTTGGTGCAGCACTGAACCCATCGTCATTCACTTTCACGCTTAGAAATACTTCACGAAAGGCAACTGTTGATGGATTGATTCTGGTTGAATGACTTCCTGTAATTGTCACCCTGATAATGAGACTGAATTACTGTTTCTTCTCAGTTTGTTATTCTATTTTACAACATTTTGGGGGCAGTAGGGCTGCAACTAGCAATTATTTTATTTCTTCAAATTTGGGACAAACGTCCACCTCAACTGAAGGATGATCTGATTAGATATTGGTGTTCAAAGGTCAAAGGTCAAGGTCACTGTGCCCTCACAAAACACATTTTTGTCCATAACGCAACAATTTATATGATAATTGCGATGAATTTTAACACAAATGCCTAATAAAATGATGAAGTGATGACATTTTATATCCAAAAGCTCAAAGGTCAACCTCACTGTGACATCATAATGTTCCCCCTTTATGGTCAATATTCATAGCCTGATTGGTTCACAAGACAGTAATTATAGTTTTCATTATGAATCTGACAATTACTCCTACGATTAATCAACTAATAGCATTGTGTATAAAACATCAAAAATCTTCACATTTAAGAAGCTGAAGAACCAGCAAATGTTTTACATTGTTGCTTGAAAAATGACTGAAAGGATCGATCATCAAGAGTTTGCAACTAATTTTGATTGATTAGTCAACCTGTGATTGACTAATCACTAGCGCAGCTGCCAGGATACGATGTAAGCAGTTAATGTTTCTTCAAACTACAGATACGTACAGGGTGACATTTGTAGTATTCGTGGCACATCACGTCCACATAAAGCTTTTTAGCTGACTTTCACATCAGGAGGTGAAGATGATCAAACAAGAACCGACGAGGCTGCCAAACAGCCCACTGCAGTTTGAGTCACACCGCTGGATATTTCAAAGGACACCTGCAGTTATTTCCAGCTATTTCTGTGCAATCAAAACCGGCTATTTTTCACGTGAAGTCGGATCAACTCCATCTGTGATCGTGACAGGTATTAAAGGCAAACTGATGTTTTTCTAACCCTTACCAGGTGGTTTCTGTGCCTTAACCTAACCAGTAGTATCACAACATAAAGAGATTTGGTTTGAGCTCATTTGAACTTATTTTGCAGAAACGCACTAACTAAAGCTAACATTCATTCTGGCGATTGGGTCACTAATCGATTATGATTTCAGCTTTAGTAGGCAGCTGTTTTAGACATCTGTATTGTCTGAAACTAAGAAACAGAAGAACATACTGAAACGTGGATTCTGTAAAAAGAAAGCAAGATAATAGTCGAGTTTCAACAGTTTTATATACAGATTTGCACTTTAGGAAAACAAGAATAAGTATAAAGGCTTCATACCGTACAGATAAATCATTTTAATACATCACACTGAAAACGAACAGCAGATCACTGAACAACCCAAGAAAATATGGATTGCTTTGAATCCCAGAAACACACATTTCTCAGGAGTAGTCCAAAATGAACTCATAGAAACTGCATCCAAATGTAATACTACACGCACAGATGATGATTTAAAAACTCTGACTGACAGGCTGCGTGGTCCATAAACTGATAGTCCTTATAATGACCCACTCTTTCTGATTGGCAGTGACGACTATTCTTACGCACTCGATGTCGAAGCCGATCTTGTGGTCCACGTTGGTAACTTCGATGCTGCCACCTTTAAACTCTCCTAACGTGATGTAGGATGAACACTGCCTCCCCTGCTTAGTGTCCACAGACTTCTGGCCTACTTCCAGTGCTCCGTGGTGAAGAATGTCATTTTGCCTGTCCTCTGTGCCCGTCACTATCTTAATTCTGCTGATTTTAGTTGATTTATTAAAGATAATGACAAAGAAATCTCCTGTGCATGGAGGCTTCCCCCAGAAATATTCATCAACGATACTGCTGTAAGCCTTTGTGGCGTCGTAGTTCTCAAAGACGTTAATGTTGGTGTAAAGGCTGGCAGGAGGGTTGTCAGGAATGTCTATGGAGTCTTCCTCGAAGTCGTCGTCCTTCAGCTTGTTCTCCGCTCCTTTGTAAGAAGAGTAGTAGCCCATGTGCTGGAACAGCGAGGGCTTGAAGCGGATCACGTCCTTCTGGGCCAGCAGGCCCCTGAAGTGGATGAGGAGCCAGTCGCAGGGCATTTCCTGGTAGAACATGAGGAGGAAATGAGCCAGACGCGGCAGGTCTTTGGAGTGGTACAGCTTCCCGATGTAGCCCAGCTTGGAGAACTCCAGCATCACCCAGTAAGAACCTTCTCTGGAGGTGATCACCTTCTTCAGCGCCGTCAGGAAGTTCCTGGAGCAGCGCACGTCGTCCTCTAACATCATGTAGAAGTGAGAGAGGTTTGTGCAGAAGTTTAGGAGGAAAGCGTAGTCCACATTCTGCTTAGAGCGGAAACGGACCCGATCCTCCGGGTCGTTATAGTTCCGTTTCAACCCATCCAGAGATGGATAGTACTCCTCTGGAGTGTGGATCACCAGGAGGCGTCCGGCTATGATGTGGTGAGCAAACTTCCTGGTGATCTCCTGCACCAGGTTCTCACACCAGACCAGATCAAAGTCTGCCAGGTGGACCACAACCACGATCTCTTTGAGCTCCTCGTAACTGGACTGATCAAAGATGGATTTGATCGTCTCCAGGAGGTAATTCCCCTTTTTCCTCTTGACAGATGACAAACCGATGGTGAGATACTCTGTGAACAGAAATCACTTCAGTCACTTGACGATGAAACAAAATCTTAAAAGGAGACCTACAGTATCAATTGTTTTGTATGCATCTTCGAAATTAAAAAATTCCACACCAACAGAATCTCGTCTCTCCAAAAAAAACCACTACTTTCGTGAACACTCGCGTTTAATTCTGTGACTTTGTGACATCACGCTACGTGACCATGTCACACATTTGCATAGTTTATGCCAATTGGCTACTTAGAGCATGTGAAGCTATTCTAGTAGGAATCCAAAATAAAACAATGAACCTGAAAACGAGCATATTACGTGTCCTTTAAATTATATTTCTTGCTGTTGTGTGATTGAGTAAGATTCACAAATGTTCTATCACCTTGGTATAAATACTTACTTTTACGTGGCAAAGGAATTCCTGCAAGGTAGCGGTATGTCACGTTAATAGTCCCGGAGAAATTAGACAGATCTCTGAATGTGTGGACGTATCTTTCAGAGTTCGCAGGATGCATCAGAGTCTCTCCCAGCTGTCTTTTTTCAGCCTCCTAAAAAAATCACAAAAACAAGAACACTGAGTAAAAGCAAAACGCTACGATCAGTAATTGTTGTTTTGCCTCTTGCAGGTGAGCAAACGTACCAACACATATCCATCATCCATATAAAGGTTGAAAAAGAGCAGGAAGGTGATGAGGAAGCCGAGGAAGGGGAACATGGATCGTTTCCTGAAACACCTCATCTTGTCCACGGACTTCCACATTAGCCTCAGGATCATGCCTCTCGCTGCAGGACGTCAAAGATAAAACAGAAATTTGGTCATAAAAAGTTAAAAAATAAATCAGTCAATTTATTCTTTGTGGACATTTGGGTAATGAATATATCAAGGATAAGGTGAAGGCTTGGAATGACAAAGAGCTCATCACCTGATTGAATCCTAAATCATGACTCAGGATTGAGTCACTACTCAGAGAAGAACTGATATTTTACTGAAACAGAGAGTGGTAAAAGAAGCGATGAAAGTATCATAATACTGCTAATGAATCAATTAGTTAATTAGGAGAAACAAATTAACAACAAATTTGATAACAGACTCATTATTCATGTAATTTTATAAGATTGAACCACTATAAAACATCAGTACTTTCCACATTCTCGAAGAAGAATTTGCAACTTTCCTTGTTTTATATATTGATGTGGCTTAATACTCTGGTTTTTAGTTGGTTTGACCAGGCAGTTTACAGTGGAGAAACTTGGGGTAAGAAAGCAGGTTTAACAGGGTTTTAACAAAGGTTCAAAGCTGGAATTGAACTGACAATTTTTTGGTGCAGAGTAGTTTTCCACCAGAACATCCAAAATGTCATCTTGGCTCAGGGGATCTGGGAAATTTTCTCTACTTTCTGACATTTTAGAGGCAATGTTAAACTGAATCAATAAAAAAACAAAACAAATTGATCAGCAGCAGTAATAGAATTTTCTGGAAGACTTCACGACACGATACTGAGATACACTGAGACGCATCGAGAATCGTGCATTAAAATCGTTTGAATGGTAAAAAAATCAAATAGTGAGGCCTCTACCAGCCATCGACTATCTTTGCCTGTCTGTTGTATGACATACGGACAGGTTGCATTCAGTGGGTGTATCAGAGCTTCTGTTTTTTGCTGGAAACAGGGCTGATCAGGGCGGTGAGAGCGGACCAACATAAAGCTGTGGTCCGTGAAACAAAAACAATGAGCTAAAAAACGCTAAAATGCCCCACACAGCTGAGAGAAGCTGCGGTGTCAGATGACTCTTCGATGTCGGTTTGTCACTGAATCATTCCTTTCACATTACACACTCACATGATCCATTGTGGATATCAAAATACTGATACTAGTGTGGCTTATATTATAATACTCCTCACTCACAGCCCTGAAATACCAATCACAAAGCAAGACTGACTGATATACATCTTTAATTGGGTTATGATGGGGTGCTCAGAAGGACAGATGTGACCAACAGCACTGACACAGAGATACAGAAGGCTGATTTCAAGGTTTATTATCGGATTATGCAAAATTGATCTAATAATGGATCATCTCGGCCGTTAATCTAACCGCTCCCGAGGGGAAACGTCAGTCATCTGTTCAGTTTGTGTGCAGCAGTCAAACGAGCCGGATGATGTTTCAAAACTCAGTAAACACCAGCGACATCACTGGATAGAAAACAAATGCCTCCAGTCCCTTCGGATGTTTACTCATAGTGCTGACAGTCTTTAAAGTAAAAAGAATTACCCTGGTCACTATCCGTCCTATTTGGCACCACATCTTACAAAGCATCGATCCCGTGACGCCCTCCCTAATTCTGATGTTGCGTAACATGAAAACACAGCCTTCGGTTTGAGAAGCCGTGAACTCCCTGGTGACGGCGACAATTTCGGCAGAGGCCCATGCGCCTGCTGCTGGACCCGACAACTCAATAAAGAACTCATTAGTCATTGTGTTATTCATTGCTCGGGTTCCATTTAGCAGAAAAAAGAAGTGTGAGACATTTTGAGTTTCTGTTACAAAAGAGCTGCACAGTGGCACCTGAGAGATGCAGCGGCAAGAGTAAGTGGAAACACAATGACAGCTGTGAGTCAATATTATGAAAGTCCTCACAAAAAGCCTCTCCTCCACACGCACGCACGCACACACACACACACACACGCACGCACGCGCGGCGCATTATGTGAGATAGCAGCCTGCAAAATCAGATACTGAGAAGATGCAACAATGCCTAACAAGGCAAAATAATGGCCACATGCTTTCTCTGCGAGTGCAAATACTGCTAAGAAATTAGATTTTTGTTTGTCCCTCTGACTAAATCTACACAACAAACAAGTCTCCCATAGGTCACATACATTTATATGGAAATGAAGGTACGTCTATGAATAAATAAGCACCGTTTGTTGGGTCTGTTTGCTTTTGTTTACAGAGCTGCTCTGCCAAGTTGTGCGTTTTTTTGTTTTTTTACCTCTGCAAATTATCAGCACGGTTGCCCAGCGAGCTCATTTCTACGACTGAAGTCATTTTAGATTAGAGGCAGTAAAATAATAACAGGTAGAGGGGAATACCAATGGGTTTCAGCATAAAAAAATGTTATGCGTCCCACTGGAGGGTTTTATCTTCAGTAGTGCACATTACGACAGTCTCTCCAGAACAGAAAATGAGAGGAGATTTGTCCCGTTCACTAATCTTTTGTTTTAAAAATGTAAATTCCACAGAAAAAGGGGAAATCACAGCAGTACTTAGTATTGGTACGAGCCCAGCTCTCCTGGATTACAGGTAAATCTTCTTGAAGAAAACTCAAGTAACTAAAGTCGAGCCGAATTGTGATTCACACAAGCTTCAACAATAGCCTGAGGAGAAATTATGTTTATAATAGGTGCAGGTTAAACTGTCCTATGACACTGGAGTACTGCAGTCATTCATTGGCTAAATTAGGGGTTATTACTCACTTAAATTCCACAATAAGGTTGCAGCTGAAAAGGTCTCGGATTTTTTTCTCCTTCCACGTCACAGAGACCTGATGTTTCTTTCGACTCTGGCCCAGTCCCTCACCAACCATACCTGACCCATAGTTTATGGTTTTAAAAGTTTGCTTATGTTGGTCACGTAGAAGCATCAGCTAGTTAAAAGTTTCCTTCAGTATGTTTAACTTCAGTATTGGAAAGCTTAAAATGTTCACCTGATCATGGTGCTAGATGGAAAGTTAGCGAAATG
Organism: Diplodus puntazzo; assembly: GCA_963678695.2. Classification (NCBI taxonomy): domain Eukaryota; kingdom Metazoa; phylum Chordata; class Actinopteri; order Spariformes; family Sparidae; genus Diplodus; species Diplodus puntazzo. The sequence goes on along the minus strand of OZ023161.1, from coordinate 14,806,345 downwards.
AATTGAAATCCAAACAAAAGTTGTTCAGTTTGGACCAGAGTGTTGGACAAAGCGAGGGACGCCGGTGTCCCTATAGATGCTCTGCTAAGGCTTATCTACATACACAGAGCCTGATCACTTGTCCTACCAATCATGTTTGGTCAGATACCCTCATGATGAAACAGCACAATAGTCGTTTTCTGCTTTACCCACCTCTATAAAAGCACTTAAAACTAAACACAGGAAAATCTAATCGCCGCTATCAACAACTTGTGTTCTGCTGTTCTCTGTGATAAAATGTACAGTTAGCTGATCTAGGTCTGGACACTGGGAGTCTTCAGAAGCTCCTTCAGAGCCACAAAGGAGATGTATAACTCTTCTCACTAGATGAGTAGCACTTCTCGTGATGAGTAAACTGATCTCCATGCGTTACATTCACGGAGTGCCTCTGCATTAGACGTAATCCAGGGTATTACAGGGTAATCCAATATCGACATTTTCAATCCATTAAGATATAAACCTCACATCGAGGAAAGTTGTCTTGATGCGAGGGCAACAAGATGCGGAAGAGAAAGAAACAACGTCAGACGTGTTAGAAATGTCTTTTGATGCTGTGATTCATGGATTTATTCCAACATCCCTGTCAGTGCATATTAAAGACATTCTTTAATGAAGACCGACAGCTAAAAAAAATCAGATTTTAACAGTAATTTTGAAAATTGACGTGCTGAAACCTCATTGAAAGTGAAAAGAGACAAGCCTGTGGCTGAAGGCTTTCAGAGTCAATAACTAGATGCTGCGAAAGTCTGATTGTGGAAAATGAATGAGTAATGCATAAATTCAAGAACTTCCATCAAGGTGCCCTTCGGCACGGCTCTTAATCCCCATTTGCGTCAGTAATAGCAGAAGACTTCTCCACCAGTAAGGAGACTATGGTGGTTGTGCTGGGAGGCTCCCATGTGGGAATGTGTGTAACTGTACAGAATGCTGGAAGATGATCTGCTCTCTCAGCAA
>OZ023161.1:14652852-14802852 GCA_963678695.2 Diplodus puntazzo | reverse complement strand
GCTGCAATTTGTAGGCAACTGGGATTATTGATTACAGTGGTCTGTTTATTTTATAACACTGATGATAATAATATGAAAATATTTTCTGGGATTAAAGCAGCATGAGTTAAATGTATTTTAGTTCACGGAAAACAAAGAGCCTGACTGATACACTGACCTGGCTGACGGCATTATTTTTGTGCCGATCACATATTCATAATATTATTATATTAATATTCTATCCTATCAAGGATGTGTCTGCTGTGTGACCTCCCACACAACATTGTAAAAGCGAGGTGGCAGTGAACAGCATTCAGCTGATGGCTTTCACATTCAATTGAAAGCATCAAACTTTCTATCTATTGTGTATTTTACTCGATGTTTCAGGTACATAGTGTGAGCAAGTTTGCAGGCAAGCTAATGATTAAAGGTGATTTTTGAGACTTATTTCGCAACTTGTCAAGCGCTGGGTCTCCCAACACGTCAAAAACTGATGCTCTGGGATTGCAGGACGAGTCAGCCACCATGCCAAAGTGTAAGTTTTTGATTAATTGGGAAACGTCGTTATCTCATAAGTTGGGAATGAGACTTTTCCTTCAAGCAGTCAGCAGGTCAAAGAAATAGCTCAATACCAAGCTGAATGCGTGTACAGTAATGTACAGCGGGGACAAACAGCGCGTAGAGTCGTAATATTTTCAAGTATAACCTAATTATTTCAACCAAACCGGAGTTGGTCATTGTTGGAACAGTGGGAAGATAAACCAGGACGGTTTTGGTGAGTTTTATTCTAGTGTTTCAAGATTATCTGCAAGGTAAAATTACTGTTTTTGTCAATGGAGTCTGGTGGCTTTAATGAGACCAATATTATGACTGTTAATGGTTTGGGTGGAAATGTAGCCAACGCGGCCATTCAGCTTGTTTTCGCCTGAGATGCAGGTGCTCTACTTCAACATCTACTAGGAGTGAACATTGAATATAGACACTTTACTTTTTTTATGAAACAGGTACTTTAACCAGCAGGTTATCAGTTCGAATTGTTAGAAATGTGTTGTCCCAAGACCTCTATCGGCTAAATAATATTAAATATTACAGCACACTCATTTACATGCCAAATAATGTACTTGAATAAGATCTACGGCTTCTATCTTAAAATAATAATATCTTTGACGAGCGTGATCTCTGTTCTTTACTAGACTTCTTCTCTTTTTTTCCATCATGCTCGCAGATAGTGAACAAAGCACAAAAACACAACAAAAATGCTCTCTTTTTTTCTTGTCTGCTGTGAAGCTGACTGTCACAGCCAGCAGATAAACATGATCCACAGGCTATTAGAGCATATACTGTGTACACTGTCGCACAGCTGCAGGGAAACAGTGAAAAGTGACAGTGAAGAGGAAACGCTTCAAACTTGCTCAGGGAAACTGAAGTTGGGCTTTACTGAATAAGAGCCTTGCAGTTCAGTTGACTTTTGACTTTTTATTCAAATTCGTATCTGGGTCATTTTTTTCAGTTCAGTTGTTTTGCAGTCAGATGTTTTGCTGAGTTCTTCATGGCTAATTTTTTATGCATTTCAGTGTTTTATCCGTGTGGCTGACTGAAGTACAAAGTCCAAAAATAAAAATAAAAACATTATAAGGGACAGATTTTCTAAGCTGTCCAGATTTTTAATATGGTGAATAATTGAATACAAATGTGGTAAATTGATGCTATTCAAGTGGTCTGTATTTAGTTTTAATTAGTTCTGAAGAGCGACATTTTTAAAAGCACTTTAGACATTCTTAATGGCTTTGGCTGTAGGGAGGACAGTGTCAGCTGTCACACACTGTTTCAGACTAAACTTTCAAAACTATAACTACAGTGTGAAAACATCCATGGTGCCCAAAAGATGAATCTACACTGACTTATTAAACATACTCACCTCAAAAGGTTTTAACTTATTTGGTGGAATCTTTTGGATTGATTGCCATGAAATTTGGGGCAGACGCTGCTCTCAGGATGAATTTTAATATTTTGTTGATTCATTTGTCTTTACTGACATTGTCAGGTCAAACAGGGTACCTGGAAAATGAACGACACCCCTATTTTGTTTAGCACATGCTACATATTACAACTAAACTGAGCTGGTGAACAGAGCAAACAAAAATCATCACTACTAAATGTGAGGAGTGCATGCACACGCCAAGGAAGTTAGATTAAATCTGGACATGGCGTTGGAGGCCCATTCATACCTATGAAAGCTGCTCAGTGGTTTCTTAGGTAAGAAAATACTCAAAACTCCCGTGTTGTGTGTCCCATTGAGCATTCGCACTAGAGACTTCCCCCGGCCTGAGCTGGCTGATTTCCGGTTTAGCAATCAGCTATCTTTTATTGGAACAAATTGCTCCAGTTATGACAGTGAAACGAGTCAAGCCTTTGTGGGCAATAGAGCATCACCTGGCGATGTAATTGCACACTTGGCCACTATGAAAACTGGCTTCAAAGTCTGGCGCTATTCCTACGGGCTGGGTGCAGGCATGTCCGCCATCTTGGACAGCTACGGCAACACCACTTGGACAAACTATGCGCAGATCTGTGATGAAAACAGAATTTGTTAGTTAGCTTACGAATCGAATTACATTTGCTACATAGTATTTCAGACACCAGTGTGTGGTGGCCTGTCGTAGCATAACTGTTTATTCTTTTTAGAATGTTTGGCAATATTGTTCTTATAATTTCCATGTGAACAAAGCCCCTTTGAATTGAACTGAAACGGCTCAGCATGCTCATGTCAGCATTTAGGAATTGAATCTTACTTAAAGTTATGCAAAATGTCAGCACTTGATTGGTGTAACACTTGTCACATAAATGTTCATATGAAGTTCATATGTTGATCCGATGCTTTCTGAAGAAACTATAAGAAAAAAAACTTTGTACGAACTCTGTCTATGCAAATGCTGAGGTACAAAGGGCAGATCAGGCCAGCAGTGTAAATGGCCAGTGGGAGATATACTGTTGGACATTTCATTAATTTAGTAGAAAACACATTGGGCCTCTTTTTACATACAGAGCAGAAAAGCTTGTGTTTGAAATTCAGCGACGGTCTGCTCACAAACACAGCTCCGCCTTTGGCTCGTTTCCCAACCGTTTCTAAGCTTCCTGTAATATGAATACGTAGGGCTGTTACGGTCACAGCGAATCCATATGCAACGCAGAATAATAATGAAGAGAAAATGCTTTCAAAAATGCAATTAATCTCTTAGAAAATGGCTACTCAGGGCCTCTAATGAGATGCCATTTTAATAAGCCTGTGTGTGTTCAACAACAAAGCCATTTGGTAAACACCATTGTTCATTTGCCTGCTGACATCCAAGCAGTATACAAACCCACATGGACTCTGCTGAGCAGGGGTGTCTTTGTGTGTGTGTGTTTGTATGTGGTAGGAAAACAGGCAGCAGGAAAGCTACTGATGAGTGTTGCACATTACAACGTTTGAATGGTATTTCAATGCTTTTCAGCCATTTCATCTGAATGATGCTTGTAAGATATCTAATTTTGCAGAACTGACCATGAACAATATTAACACCTTTCGAGGATACATTCCTTCTGTGACCTTGCATCTTTATTTTCAGTGGAGTCAGTTCTACACTGTCATCACAACGATTAGATTAATCTCTCAATAAATAAGGAGGTGAAGCAGAACAGACTCAGATTTATGGCAGGATTTACCGAACACTGTCCAAATAACATGATTTAGTGATATGAAACAAAATTGAAGGCTTAAACTTTAACTTAACACTAGTTTTAGAGACATTTTCAAATTGCTGAGAAATATGTGGACCTGACAGTTAATTCTTGACCTGAACAGCAGTTCAGGCAAAAAACTACTTAAGGTCCACTAGCCTTTTTTAAAAACGTTTAGTCACACAGGAAGAGGTGGTAGTCATTGTGATCAAGTATTCAAAAGTGCCAGGCATTCAGGCTAATTCAACACAGTCACAGGGATGAACACGGCTCTGCCTCTGACGCTGTATCCAGATCTGCCTTATACATTCATGGTTTTGGTTTCCTTTCCCATATACGACTGCCTGTCATTACTCAAGGAGGACCCAAGATAAAACTGAATAAACCAACCCAATCGCCTGAATAACTGTTAGCTAAGCAGATTTCGTCACAACACTGTGCTTATGCTGGTTTCTGCACAAAAAAACACTTGGCTAGGGTCAGTAAACCATCATGGTTTGGCTTAGAATACCTGTTTATATGTAGTTTGTTTATTCAGTCACGGAAACAAAGAGAGTTTGTTTAGGCATAAAAAAAATAGGTCAATTAAGATCTTTCTCTTCTGATTAAGATTTCTTTACCAAAACTACAGAGTGCACCTTTAAGTAACCTGATATCGCTGTAATAATGTTGTTGTTGTTCCTGGAACATCAGAGTTAATGTTGCCTGGGGACCATCACTGAAACTGGCCTATCACGTTTTTGTAATCTCATAGCCTAGCGACTCCGGGAAGAAGACTGGAAAAACACATGTATAGGAAAAGTTATTATTCAAAACACCTGTTAAACATTGTATAAGGGACCATTAAAACCCAAATAAGAAATTTCTCTTACCCTTAAACTAAACAGTGACATTAACCTAAAAGGAAAATGGACAGTGTAATTACAAAATGTTCCATATGAGATACCAAACCCAATTTCCTAAGGGGAGAGTCCTGTTCTGAACCCACTCAGCAACAATGACTGCACCAACACGGCGATACCAGATACACCACTGTGGCCTGTCTGTTAATTGGATAAAACATGCACAGCCATGGGTTGATTCTTAAAACGTTGGTTTTGGAACAACCTTTGCAACAAGGGTGGGATGCTGCATCGGCTTCAATCCTGTCTCTGCTGAGAGAGTCACATCAGCTCTGCATGCCGACAACCAAACACGCAACGTGGGTGCATGAGTATTTGGCACAAGTGTTGCAGTCGAGCCTGTTCTCATTCATTTTTAATCGGGTTTGCCCCCCTTGTCCAACAGCAGGAAGAGGGTAACTGCTGGAGCCTGGAGTCTGAGAAACTAGCTGGCCCCCTCCACCTTGATGAATAAGTAAACACATCGAACGAGGCAGATATGCAGTCGGTAAAACTCCCAGCTGGAAGCAAAAAGATTTGCTTTCTTCTGGAAGAAATGCTATTTACTCTCTGATGATTCCACAGCTCGCTCCCTCTGAACTCTATCAACATTTTCCACTAAGTCTGGATCCATGCATCATCTTAAATTCTGGCCAGGAGATTGCATTCCAGTGCCTCAATCAAACTCGTAGCAACCCTTATTAAAATGTAAAAAAAAAAAAAGCTTGCCTCAGCCTTGATATCTGGCTGTTAACACTGTGGTTTTAACATTTTACTTGACTGTCTTTTTTTCTTCTACATGGAAATGTTTTGTTTAAAGACAGAGGAGCAGTGTATCACAGTGATACTGCCAAAGCTGTAACAAATATTACATATTTATTTTAATCTTTCTCTAATCTTTCTGTGTTAGCGTTTAGTGTGCTTTTGGTTTGAGGTGCATCAACGATGAAAACATCAGAATCTGATGGTGGTGGATTGTTATGTCATCAAGGGTAGGGCAGGGTGACGAAGCTGATTAGCTGAGAGAGATCACAGAGGTAATTCCCACCAATGTAAGATATAACATTAGCAGTTAATGTTTCCGCAAACAATGGACGCGTTTAACAGGTATAATGTCGACCATTTATGTTTGTCATAAGTAAACACAAAATGCAGTTGAGGCTGATGGTAAAATAAAAAATGTCAATGTCATGGTCGCACTAGACTAGACGAAACTAGTGCTACTTATGATCCACCACCATCCCCTCCAGCTCCTGATATGAACGTCAGGTCATAAAGATGCAGTGTGAACATGATATGACACGTTTGGTAGAAAATGTCTGGTTGACCTGATGAAAATCAGCTAGCATGTTTTTGGGATTTGCTTTAGTTGTGTAATCTATTACAGTTAATATCAAATCTGGATGGAACAAGTTTCTTTCTTGCTATGAGTGAGTGCAGTGCAGACTTTGTTGCAAATCAACCTTCACCTGATCACTGAACACTGACAAAAAGAAAAGCAGACCTGACGTTGGCGCAATCAGTGAATGGAAATCAGTGAATAGAGTAAGAAAAGTGTATCATGTGCAAATAAAAGAGGAATAGAAAAGTGATCTGTAGTTAAAGAGTTACAAAGACATCGGCCCGTTAACAGATGAAAGGAGCATTTACCGTCTCATTAACGTTGTAAATATAAGACTGTAGAAAGCAGCAGTAAAGAGGAGAAAAAACAGAGTTAATTGAAGTTGTGAGTCTGTCAGTGACAGCAGTGGTTTCTTTTGTTGCTGGGGGAAGACAAGGAATCGCAGCGGGGAGGCAGTGATGCAAGCTTCACTTCAAACGTTTGATATCAGGCAAAGAAGGCGATCAAAACAAGACTCGACAGCCCACACGACAAAAAACCCTCAGCTGTAGGGGTCTGATTTGTATAAGTAAGCGGAAACTGGCATCGTATTGGCAGGAAACAGCATGAAGTTTTGAAAGCACGATTTTTCAGCACAATTTACAACCACAATCGTCGACAGCCATGTTGGCTCCTCCATCAAAACTGCGGTAAAGAGCCTTCAAAGGGTCAAGGCTGATCCAGTGGGATGTGGCTGTGAATGGGAAATAGAGCAGAATGAACTTACAGCTTGTTTGTGTTGCTTCCAGGTTTATGAGTGTTTAAAGTAATAATCTGTAATAAACATTTTCCAGCTTAGTTTTTCGAGCTCCCGTAAGTGATTTATGTAACCAAGCATTGATTCAATCTGCAGCTCATGGAGATTTTCCATTTGCTGTTCTAAACATCAGAATATCTTTTCTGGGAAAATTGTGCGAGGTGGAGCATAATAACCACCACAGATAAAAAGCATCACCAAACCTGACTGACAGTTGACCTGATTAAAAAGATGATCCATGGTCTTTCAAGTGTCTGAATGCTGACCATAAAATGACACTCTCAAAGCTTTGTTTTACTACTTACTGTTCATCAAACCAGCAGATATCAGCGTGTGTGGCTCTGCAGAGCGTCTGCCTGTAACTTTTTTATGTGTGACTGCTGGATTGACTCGCGTCCTGTTCTTGAAATGTGACTCGGCTAAGATTGAGGTTAACATGCAGTTTTCAGACTGAGATGACCCTCCCTGGCTATTCTCCTCCAATTAATTTAGTTCTTTGAAAACAGTTTGAGGATAGATACTGCACATTATATTACCAGTGAATGTGGGGGGACTACGAGCTTTTTTAGGCAAAACATGACATTGACATCATACTGTAGGCGTAGTGCTGCTAGAGTGCAGCTCCTCCAGTTTTTTCTGTGAGGAAGTGAGGAACTGAAGTGCTCACAGTCTGCATAATCCAGTTGAAGTTCCACCTCAAAAGATGCCGGTAGTCTTTGAGAATGCATTTTTTCCTCTCAGTTTATGTTGTTAACTAGTAACAATGAAAAGGCAGCAAAACTTTCTCGCATTACAGATCTCTCTTTTGATCCGACTTCTATACCACATGCAGCCCCAGAATCAGAAAAAGTTTGGCGGTTTGGTAACACTCGGTTGGCTTTTGCCAGCTAATCAGTGGGAAGCTCTGGGTGCAGGCAACATGGAAAGAAGTTTGACAAGTTTCCCTTTAAGAAGCGCTCCAAAACGGTGGTTTGGTAGACTTGATTCAGCCTCTTGTCAGTAGCCGATACATGCTCAACAGCATTGATCATCATTAGGATTAAATATTCATAATTTATCTGTAAAGTGTTTACACCAGTGGTGTGAAGTTACTGGAAGCAGAGGTTGTCAGCGTGTGTTTCACACCACCGCGGGCTACAACACATTTCCCACTCATTATTTTTACATCATTATTGTATATCAAAGAAATCATTTACAAGAACCTTGATTTGTTTCATCTGTTGCGAACAACCCTGCGCAGCAACAGTGCAGCTTCTAGACCTGAAGCGTAACAAGGAGAATTTAGACAGGAGGAGAAAAGTTTGAAGATAATCAATAGACACTGACTTCAACATTGCTGAATCCTTCAGAAACACTCTGATATATCTGCTTTGATCGTTCATCAGCCGGCACAACATGGCTGACAATATTCTAAAATTAAGTGATATGGAGAGGGCTTTCAGCAGAGAAGTGGAGAAAAAGAAATCTGTGCCGCTTTAAAGTTAGAGCAGAAATATATCTTTTTTTTACATTAAAGGTACTCACAAGCTTAAAATGTTCATTTTTGAATGGTGCAGGAAGTGGCTTGACTGTCACAGGATTCGACTCTGTGTGTCACTGTGTCTATTCAAGGCCCGGGTTTAAACCTTCAGTCTCATCATTAAGTAGCATTCAGGAACAGCAATGGGGCGCGATGACTAACTCGGTTGGCCTTTTCTGTCCAGATGTGTGACGTCAAATCCGAGCTGAAGGGTGGAAAGTGGCTGATCTGGGCGAGGAGCGGTGGACAGGAGGTGGGTGGTGTTGTGTCTGTGAGGGGGACATTTTGTGAAACATGGTCACCTTGGAAACGTTAATAGCCTCAGATAATGACGACAACAGTTTCTTCTTGTGTTGATTTATAAATCTTTAGATTTAGAAAGAAAGAAACCTTTAGATATTTAGCCTTGCTAAGAGGCACATCAGAACATTTCAATGCTGACAAAAGTGTCAGACAGGGAGAGGAAGGGTTGTTTCTCTCCGCTGTTTTGGCTCCATTAAGTTTTATCAGTGCTGGTCTCACTTGGCGAGCTCTGACAGACACTAAAAGCTGGTTTATATGTCAGAGATCACTGTATGTGAGTGTAAGCCAGCAAGTGGAAGAGGTACTCAAATCTTCCTTTTTAGGAAGGACGTCCTGCACCGGTTTTGTTAGAGTGTCAAAAATAAATGCATGTTGTATGTAGATTATAATAACGTCAGAAAAGTTTAGACAGAGAAGACAAGAAAAACGGACACAAATAAAAAAAAAAAAAGAATAGAATGAAACAACGAAGGAGACAAGCAGGACAGAAAAGGGGAAGGATACAGAAAACAAAAGGGAAACCAAGGATGTTTTGCTTATCTCATATCAAATCAGGCAGTGTGAATGTAAATGTAAACTTAACAAATTGAACTTGAAAGTCTCCCTAAATACTCACCATTACTTTAAACTGCACACAGAGGCAGCATTTGAGTATTAAAATCTGAGCAGGTATATATTATCTTGTGGCTCAACGTTACGCTCAAATCTTCTCCTGATGGCTGCCGACCCATTCAGTTCAGCAGGTTTGGGCTCTTTGTGTTAGGTTCAGGGACTGAAGCATTTATCAGTATATCCTATTTCCACTGCTGCAGAGGGAGTCCTTATTCCAGTAACAGTAAATCTGATCTTTTGGGTCCCACTCATGGCCAGACCTGTGGCCACATGAGACTGAGTCTGATCGGAGAGTTTTTTTTTTTACATCTCTCTACATGAGATACATCACTGTGTAACTGAGTACATTTACTCAAGTACTGTACTTAAGTACAATTTTGAAGTATACTGTCTGTACTTCTCATTTTCAGCTACATTATACTTCTACTCCACTTCATGTTGCAGGCAAATACTGTATTTTTACTCCACTACATTTATTTGATAACTTAAGTCACTGGCTCCTCTGCAGATTTCATGCTGCATCAGAGCAAAAGTAGGACATTATTAAATGTACCTACTTTTGCTTGTACATTTGATACTTAAATCTATTGCCAGAAAATGGCTTTATCTACTCAAGTCGATTTAATCTGAGATACTTTAAGATTGATTGAATATAACTTCAATCGTTTTCTTTATTTCAATAAGAGGGGTTAAATCAGCTGTTTCTTCCGTCTTGAAGACTCACCCGGCAAAACGCTGATTGTAAAACATTAATCAGTTAAGCCAATTTAAGAGACTAGTAGTTTGGAGAAACATCCTGTAAGCCCAGAATGTCAGACCCAATCAAAAAAGTAGATGTTGGCACTACTTGGTTATGGCTTTGAATACCTCATACTTTGGCTGGAAAATACCTGTCTGGGTCACCACGAACATGGTAAAAGCCTGGACTTATTAAAAATATTGGTCGCACTTTATTTTACAGTACGTTTATAAGACATAACGGGCCGTTCTTTGTATCAAATTAGATAAAACAACACGCCAATAAGACGTAACAAGCTTTACATTGTATCAAATTAGACAAAACAAGACGCTAATAAGACGTAACAAGCCGTACTTTGTATCAAATTACACAAAACAAGACGCTAATAAGACGTAACAAGCTTTACTTTGTATCTAATTACACAAAACAAGACGCTAATAATAGGTAACAACCCGTACTTTGTGTCAATTTAGCAGCTAGAAATAACGTAATCTTAATTAGACAGTAAATAAGAGAATTATGCCGTAATTAGACACCTTTTAGCCTGCCCAAATTGTGCTGTAATCAGAAACTGCATATCAGTCGTATTACTTAAAATCTAGGCTATTATACTTAGACACTTTTATACCAAATTATACTGTAATCACAAACCGAACCAGAGATCCCAATACACTATTAACCACCATTTTACAAGAACCTCATCTAATTAGAAATCAAACAAAATATAATATCAGATACAAAATACGCTAGTTAGACGCCACTCCCCCTCATTAACAAATTATGTACTTATGAATGTACATATTATATTGGACACAGCCATTGTAATAGTCAGACAAAACACAGAGAGTTCAGAGGAAAATACATTTATTTGAGTTTTATTTAACATAGTTTCAATTTCTTACAGAGTCATTTATTGATCATTAGAAGAAAACAGTACCTTAACTAAAGTCAAACCATATAGGTTCACATCTGGTCGCTACTACACACGTCCCTGGTAACCTGGATGTTCTCTGGAGTTTGTAGGTGGCTTCCTCGATGTTCTACTCCAATAGTTAAGACATCACACATTTAAAGCCACGTCACTATCCAACCCCAGTGACATTAGACCAGCTATTGAAGCTGCCAGGACATTGCATCTTTATTTCCCACTGTTAAACCCTTACTACAGTCTTATTATACTTACTTACAGGGTAATTAGTGGCACATAACAACAGAACTGTACTGTAAAATGAAGCGAAGACGTACTGACTGTTGGACCCTTATTGCAGTCTTATTAGGTCTACTTAGGAGGTAATTAGTGGCACATAACAACAGAACTGTACTGTAAAATGAAGCGAAGACGTGCTCACTGTTGGACCTTTATTGCAGTCTTATTAGGTCTACTTAGGAGTAATTACTGGCACATAACAACAGAACTGTACTGTAAAATGAAGCGAAGACGTGCTCACTGTTGGACCCTTATTGCAGTCTTATTAGGTCTACTTAGGAGTAATTACTGGCACATAACAACAGAACTGTACTGTAAAATGAAGCGAAGACGTGCTCACTGTTGGACCTTTATTGCAGTCTTATTAGGTCTACTTAGGAGGTAATTAGTGGAGCATAACAACAGAACTGTACTGTAAAATGAAGCGAACACGTGCTCACTGTTGGACCCTTATTGCAGTCTTATTAGGTCTACTTAGGAGTAATTACTGGCACATAACAACAGAACTGTACTGTAAAATGAAGCGAAGACGTGCTCACTGTTGGACCCTTATTGCAGTCTTATTAGGTCTACTTAGGAGTAATTACTGGCACACAACAACAGAACTGTACTGTAAAATGAAGCGAAGACGTGCTCACTGTTGGACCCTTATTTCAGTCTTATTAGGTCTACTTAGGAGGTAATTAGTGGCACATAACAACAGAACTGTACTGTAAAATAAAGTGGTCCCGCTAACTGTTAGACCCTTTCAGACTTTCTTAGAGGGTCGCTTTTCTGACCCTTGTGGACGGCCTCCAGTGCTCCAGAGCCCTGCCAGCACAGGGCTAAAGGGCGCTATGTGGCTCACGATGCGTCACTGTGGCCGGCTCTTCACACAGGGCCCTGGGACCTCCACAGCTGCTTGTAGCCGAACTGGAAAGTCCTGGAAGTCCTTCTCTGTAGGTCTGCTGAGCTATTGAAGCTTTCAGAAAAACAACGTTATCTCCTAAATTTATGAACATGTTACACACTTGCACAATGATGACAGTGTCCGTCCAGGTGCCAGTGTCTTCATTTCACAGGAAAATACTGCGAGTACTGCAAATACAACAAAAAAACAGTCTTGTGTGAATACAGGCTCTCCATGCTGCTATCTTGACTGTCTACGCTTCCGACTGAGCTTAACTTCCTTGTTAACCAGATTAAAGCCAAAATAATATAAAAACAGCTATTACTGTCTTCATATTAAATTAATTAAATTAATGCTTGATACACAAGATGACATGTACAGCCTACTCATACCCCAAACAAACAAACTCCCATGTTTGTGCTTACATACACCCACTTAATTTGTTATTTATTCATTTATTTATTACTTTGTTATTATGATGGCCACTGAACACGATGTTTATGTGTACCAAATGAACTGCTCATATAAACTGCAGAACATTATGTGTTAAGTTGCACTGAACACCTTATTGTATGTGCAACACCTCTTATAACTGCTTCAATCTGTGGCTTCGTGTCAACAAATTCCAAAACTCAACATTTATATGCATGAGAACAATACAACAGGACGGTGAGGTCACTAACATTACGGCGCGACGCCATTAAGCCTCGTTTAAGCTCATAGGAGGCTCTCAGTCTTAAGCGAGCGCACTCCACATGCCGATGTTAGCAGCTAAGGCTAGCAACTGTTAGCGGCCTTATTTCTTGACATTCGTAACGCTGTAGACATAGCAACCTAACATACTAACTTAAACGTAAGTGAACAGGGAGCCTGTGCGCTTATCTCACCTGCAACTACAACAAAATGCAGTCTTGTGTGAGTTCAGGCTGCCCATGGTGCCGTCTTCACTGTCCTGTGCTTCGCAACTGAGCTTACTTCTTCCTCGTTTGCAAGGATTGCAGCGCCAGTCACTCGCCTTGAAAAACCTATACTGACACCTATTGGCGAAAGTGGATGTTGCCACAGTAGGACACATCTGGGGGAGCGTAGCTTTGTAATTAATGATAATAATAATAGTAATAATATCATATATAATAATAATAATAATAATAATAATAATAATAATAATAATAATAATAATAATATTAACTTTGAACATGATCACTTTATCAATTTGTGATGTAAAATGAATAACAAAATGCAAACAAGACTTCTAACCCTTTTTCTAAAAGTGTCTGTACTTTAATTTAGAATAGTTTTCATATAAATTACACAAAACACAAAGAATATATGATAAGTTTTACCTATTTGGGCCATAAGTGGTCATATTGACCGCACATCACTTCACAGGGTTTGCTGCTTTCTTTGTCTCTCTTGTCTCTAACTGTGTCAGCGGTCTCCAGCTGCGCTTCTCTGCGAATTTACTTGTAAGTTGATTATTATATAGCCTAGTTGTATTATATCGCCTGTTTGGCACCATGAGCAAGCAAACACGGGAGTTCCCCCTTCATGAAACAGCAAGCTGTTCAACACTCAAGTGTGGTGAAGTGGTGATGCGACTCTGACTGTGTACCAGGGAAATCCGAGGAAGAATGTCTGCATCCTGAGCACCGTGCACACATGTGTGGGCACCTTTAGTGGGGCGACGGCAAAGCCAGAGTCTGTGGTGTACAACAACACGAAGCACGGCGTGGACGACCTGGACCAGATGGCGAGGGCGTACTTCGTCAATGGCGGAGCACCAGCAGCAGGAGAGCCCGGAGGAAAGTCCTGCAGCAGCTGGCAGAGGAGCTGAGGACAGAATACAGGGAGGGGAAAGCGGCCGCGGCAGTCGGCACAAGGTGGGCAGCAGCGGAAACAACCACCGCAGCAGCACAGACACGAAGACGGAGGCAGTGCCGGTCCGAAAGAGCTGCAAACGGAACCAAACGTCGGACACTTGAAATGCCACAAGACTGTGTGTGGTGAGCAGAGCGGAGATCTGTGACCAGTCATCAGAACGGCTCTTTGTTTGTTTTAGATCAGCTCGTTTCCAGCTTTATCAATTATTATTATTTTCTTAATTTATATTATTAACTGTTAAAATAAAATGTTTCATAATCATATAAGTTACTTTTAATTGTTAATTTCCTTGTTCTGAGTTTTCTCTATTAAAATCGTGTGTAAATGTGCAGTAGCTAATTACGATTTACTGTGTGCGACGATATGAATATTGATAAATGCATAATTAAACTTGAAAAGTAAGTAAAATATACGTTTTGGTGTTATTTCGTTTTTTTTTTTAAAAAAAAAAAAATATCATGACACAATGAATGCATTCATTCAGTAAATAGTATTTATAGGCTACACCTTGAAACACGTCTATAGAAGAGCCGGAACTCCAACACTACTAGAGCGGCAGTAAGCGGTCATTTTGACCGCTAGATTTAAACCCTATACCAACTGAGTGATGAATGCATTCATTGTGTCATGATATTTTTTTTAAAAAACGAAATAACACCGTTCTGATGACTGGTCACAGATCTCCGCTCTGCTCACCACACACAGTCTTGTGGCATTTCAAGTGTCCGACGTTTGGTTCCGTTTGCAGCTCTTTCGGACCGGCACTGCCTCCGTCTCCGTGTCTGCTGCTGCTGCGGTGGTTGTTTCCGCTGCTGCCCACCTTGTGCCGACTGCCGCGGCCGCTTTCCCCTCCATGTATTCTGTCCTCAGCTCCTCTGCCAGCTGCTGCAGGACTTTCCTCCGGGCTCTCCTGCTGCTGGTGCTCCGCCATTGACGAAGTACGCCCTCGCCATCTGGTCCAGGTCGTCCACGCCGTGCTTCGTGTTGTTGTACACCACAGACTCTGGCTTTGCCGTTGCCCCACTAAAGGTGCCCACACATGTGTGCACGGTGCTCAGGATGCAGACATTCTTCCTCGGATTTCCCTGGTACACAGTCAGAGTCGGGTCACCACTTCACCACACTTGAGTGTTGAACAGCTTGCTGTTTCATGAAGGGGGAACTCCCGTGTTTGCTTGCTCATGGTGCCAACCAGGCGATATAATACAACTAGGCTATATAATAATCAACTTACAAGTAAATTCGCAGAGAAGCGCAGCTGGAGACCGCTGACACAGTTAGAGACAAGAGAGACAAAGAAAGCAGCAAACCCTGTGAAGTGATGTGCGGTCAATATGACCAATTATGGCCCAAATAGGTAAAACTTATCATATATTCTTTGTGTTTTGTGTAATTTATATGAAAACTATTCTAAATTAAAGTACAGACACTTTTAGAAAAAGGGTTAGAAGTCTTGTTTGCATTTTGTTATTCATTTTACATCACAAATTGATAAAGTGATCATGTTCAAAGTTAATATTATTATTGCTATTATTATTATTATTATTATTATTATTATTATTATTATTATATATGATATTACTACTATTATTATTATCATTAATTACAAAGCTACGCTCCCCCAGATGTGTCCTACTGTGGCAACATCCACTTTCGCCAATAGGTGTCAGTATAGGTTTTTCAAGGCGAGTGACTGGCGCTGCAATCCTTGCAAACGAGGAAGAAGTAAGCTCAGTTGCGAAGCACAGGACAGTGAGAACGGCACCATGGGCAGCCTGAACTCACACAAGATTGCATATTGTTGTAGTTGCAGGTGAGATAAGCGCACAGGCTCCCTGTTCACTTACGTTTAAGTTAGTATGTTAGGTTGCTATGTCTACAGCGTTACGAATGTCAAGAAATAAGGCCGCTAACAGTTGCTAGCCTTAGCTGCTAACATCGGCATGTGGAGTGCGCTCGCTTAAGACTGAGAGCCTCCTATGAGCTTAAACGAGGCTTAATGGCGTCGCGCCGTAATGTTAGTGACCTCACCGTCCTGTTGTATTGTTCTCATGCATATAAATGTTGAGTTTTGGAATTTGTTGACACGAAGCCACAGATTGAAGCAGTTATAAGAGGTGTTGCACATACAATAAGGTGTTCAGTGCAACTTAACACAATGTTCTGCAGTTTATATGAGCAGTTCATTTGGTACACATAAACATCGTGTTCAGTGGCCATCATAATAACAAAGCAATAAATAAATGAATAAATAACAAATTGAGTGGGTGTATGTAAGCAAACATGGGAGTTTGTTTGTTTGGGGTATGAGTAGGCTGTATATGTCATCTTGTGTATCAAGCATTAATTTAGTTCATTTAATATGAAGACAGTAATAGCTGTTTTTATATTATTTTGGCTTTAATCTGGTTAACAAGGAAGTTAAGCTCAGTCGGAAGCGTAGACAGTCAAGATAGCAGCATGGAGAGCCTGTATTCACACAAGACTGTTTTTTTGTTGTATTTGCAGTACTCGCAGTATTTTCCTGTGAAATGAAGACACTGGCACCTGGACGGACACTGTCATCATTGTGCAAGTGTGTAACATGTTCATAAATTTAGGAGATAACGTTGTTTTTCTGAAAGCTTCAATAGCTCAGCAGACCTGCAGAGAAGGACTTCCAGGACTTTCCAGTTCGGCTACAAGCAGCTGTGGAGGTCCCAGGGCCCTGTGTGAAGAGCCGGCCACAGTGATGCATCGTGAGCCACATAGCGCCGTTTAGCCCTGTGCTGGCAGGGCTCTGGAGCACTGGAGGCCGTCCACAAGGGTCAGAAAAGCGACCCTCTAAGAAAGTCTAAAAGGGTCTAACAGTTAGCGGGACCACTTTATTTTACAGGACAGTTCTGTTGTTATGTGCCCCTAATTACCTCCTAAGTAGACCTAATAAGACTGAAATAAGGGTCCAACAGTGAGCACGTCTTCGCTTCATTTTACAGTACAGTTCTGTTGTTGTGTGCCAGTAATTACTCCTAAGTAGACCTAATAAGACTGCAATAAGGGTCCAACAGTGAACACGTGTTCGCTTCATTTTACAGTACAGTTCTGTTGTTATGTGCCACTAATTACCTCCTAAGTAGACCTAATAAGACTGCAATAAAGGTCCAACAGTGAGCACGTCTTCGCTTCATTTTACAGTACAGTTCTGTTATGTGCCACTAATTACCTCCTAAGTAGACCTAATAAGACTGCAATAAGGGTCCAACAGTCAGTACGTCTTCGCTTCATTTTACAGTACAGTTCTGTTGTTATGTGCCACTAATTACCCTGTAAGTAAGTATAATAAGACTGTAGTAAGGGTTTAACAGTGGGAAATAAAGATGCAATGTCCTGGCAGCTTCAATAGCTGGTCTAATGTCACTGGGGTTGGATAGTGACGTGGCTTTAAATGTGTGATGTCTTAACTATTGGAGTAGAACGTCGAGGAAGCCACCTACTAACTCCACAAGACTCCAGAGAACATCCAGGTTACCAGGGACGTGTGTAGTAGCGACCAGATGTGAACCTATATGGTTTGACTTTAGTTAAGGTACTGTTTTCTTCTAATGATCAATAAATGACTCTGTAAGAAAGTGAAACTATGTTAAATAAAACTCAAATAAATGTATTTTCCTCTGAACTCTTGTGTGTTTTGTCTGACTATTACAATGGCTGTGTCCAATATAATATGTACATTCATAAGTACATAATTTGTTAATGAGGGGGAGTGGCGTCTAACTAGCGTATTTTGTATCTGATATTACATTTTGTTTGATTTCTAATTAGATGAGGTTCTTGTAAAATGGTGCTTAATAGTGTATTGGGATCTGTGGTTCGGTTTGTGATTACAGTATAATTTGGTATAAAAGTGTCTAAGTATAATAGCCTAGATTTTAAGTAATACGACTGTATATGCAGTTTCTGATTACAGCACAATTTGGGCAGGCTAAAAGGTGTCTAATTACGGCATAATTCTCTTTTTACTGTCTAATTAAGATTACGTTATTTGTAGTTGTCTAAATTGACACAAAGTACGGGTTGTTACCTATTATTAGCGTCTTGTTTTGTGTAATTAGATACAAAGTAAAGCTTGTTACGTCTTATTAGCGTCTTGTTTTGTCTAATTTTTATACAAAGTAAAGCTTGTTACGTCTTATTGGCGTGTTGTTTTGTCTAATTTGATACAAAGTACGGCTTGTTACGTCTTATTTGCGTGTTGTTTTGTCTAGTTTGATACAAAGTAAAGCTTGTTACGTCTTATTGGCGTGTTGTTTTGTCTAATTTGATACAATGTGCGGCCCGTTACGTCTTATTTGCGTGTTGTTTTGTCTAATTTGATATAAAGAACGGCCCGTTATGTTTTATTAACGTACTGTAAAATAAAGTGCGACCAAAACATTTAGTGGTTTTACACTTGTCGCCTAGCTTTTCCATTGGCACTACATTCCGCTTATGTGTAGGATTATGCACGCTGTACGGTTGAGGGAATGTAGTACCTAAGGAAAAAGGCTGCAATGGCAAAGCACCAAAAAAATGTAAAAACATAGCATACAGTTAAGCAGATATATTTATTTTAGGTGGGACTCATTTCAGGTGGCTAAAAATACGTCTTGTTGCTGGTACAGACTCAGCAGTACAAAGCCCTGCTTCCTGTCGGCGCTGCACACTGCTTCTCCACACCGGCACAGAGCAGACGGCCATCTACTGCAGGTAACACAGACTAAAGGACCTCACACAACCCCACATCAAAAGACCCAAACTATCCCTTTAACTCCACCACCTCCACCTCCAACTCTTGATAAAAGGCAGGTCTTTACCATGTCATGAGAATCTACGACAAGCACATATTTTACAGAAACACTGACTGCCAGCATTACATTCTGACTCGACTCTGCTGCTACTTTCAGACCGACAGTAATTCAGTGAACATACATGTTTCCCGTTGATTCTGCCAAAGGACTGACACGCTGCAGATCTACCTGGGTGGAAATTTGTTTGGGAGACCAGTTACGAAGGCACTCCGACTCATTAATCATTCATCGGGCAGAGGAGCGTCTGCTGAGAGCTGATTCTTGGCATTTAGACGAGAGGGAGACTACAGTAAACACATTTTCTGAGTGCTGCTCTGTGGTCCACATATAATCAATTCTCCTGTTATTGCGTTTCGCTTGCTGTGGGGCAATAGGGCGAAGGGATATGATATCACCCAGCACTTGCCAATAATAAAATTCCATCAGCAAGAAAGCACCAGGGGGGTTACTGGGAAGTGTCAAGCTAGTCTGAACCACATTTTCAATAACAAACAGCCCTCCTGTGAGAAGTCAACAATGCCCCAAGGTGAGACGCATGCTATTTGTCACTCTGGACGCATGACACTGTGCGCGGCATAAATGCAAAATACGTGCTATCTGCCCGTGGGGGAAGTGAGATTTCACAGCTAAAATGAAAACTGCCTGAGAGGGAAATACAGAAGTCATTAAGTATTCTCAAAGCCCATCACTTTCTCTCAGCTCTGCAGAAACTGGGGAAATCCGTGTTGAAGCAGATAGCAGCAAAAAGCGGGTGCAGTCTAATCGCCACTAGTTTGGGAGTTACATATATGGGAAACAGAGGGATTTCACTGTCGAGATGCAATGGAAAACGGGGGAGAAGATGTTGGTCTCCATGGCGACGAGAGTAGTGGAAACATCAGCGGTTGCTCAGTGGCAGAGCGGCATTGAGACACCCAGAATCTTTGTGGCTCTGAAACGATACTGCTCGCTGTAAAATCATCCCACAGCTCAGCTCCGCAGAGAGGAGGAGGAGGAGGAGGAGGAGGAGGAGGAGGAGGGGGGAGAGAGGCGTCGGAGCGCACACAGCTTGGATCTGAGGCTCAATCAGCCGCTTAAAAATGCTCCCAATTTTTTTTTCTAACACGACTTGATGATTCAGAGATATGATAATCAGCCGCAGATTCACACTACCGCTGAACATGTCCCCGTTCCCCCTTATAAGTGTTGGAGAAAGAGATGATTTAAGATGGCGTGACAATATTAAGAGAAGAAGCGTGTCGGCTACAGGTGACATGTAGATGATGATGATGAGAATGTATAATTGCATGGCCTTAAACTTAATGCTATAAAAAAGGGGGGTTTAAAGGGTGAGTTAAGCCAACGACGAAAGTGTCGTCGTTATCTACTCAAAACTTCACTGTAGCTGCTAAGCTAAAAGCATGAGCAAACACCACGTCTGAAGTGGGTGCAGAATCTAGACTGCGCGTTCGTAGATAATCTCTTTTCAAATCAGTTCAGGATTTTAGGCTGTCAGAGACCTGGGTTGCGCTACACGAGCTGTACTGAGGCAGCTGGAAGTGACTGCTAAAACTTTCGTCCAGGTTTTAGGTAAAGAACAGTGTAAAGTGGAAATAACGCGCTCCTCGGACGGTCCCATTTCCTGAGTTGGGTGTGCCCATGTCGGAATGTTGGAGAAACAGACGCCAAAAACAAGTTGTTTGGTATTGTATTACTCAGAGCGTTTAAACAACACATTGACTGCTGTAAAGTATTTGAGTGACATGGAAGCACAAAGGAAACGATATAATGACTATGCAATAAATAACTTTCACAAAAGTTCCTTACCATCAACCCATTGTTTATTTTCGTTCGCCATGTTTCAGCGTCATGCGACGTCAACTCGGGAACTCGTCTACCAAAATATTCTCTGAGGTGCCTCTCAGAAGTTGCTCTTCCAGCTTAAAAGGGCATTCACATGAATTTCCCCAGGAGGAAAAACTGTTTTTGCGATAATTCCAGCAGCGCAACAATGGCACAGTTATTCTACTGTCGTTGCTTTCAAACCAGCTCAGGGAATGTGACAGGTAAGGAGATTTACTTTAGACATGAATAACTTATTAAGCTGCTGTGAACACAAATCAAAGACAGACTAAAAAACATTAATGCGAGGTGGATGACAGCTGTAGTGAAACACACGGGCCAGCTTTTATAACCTAGGGGCCCAGATGAGGTTCCATGCAGCTCAGAGAATGTGACTCTACTGTTTTGCCAATATCTGAGGATAAATGGTTACAGCTGGGATAACTTCGAGTTCCACAATCCTGTCCACCATGCAGTACTTTAGTGTTTGATAAAACTAAACCAACGCCGTGTGTGATTCACAATGGTATCTTATATTTTGCCCACAACATGCAGTCTGTACCGTAGAGTTCATTCTCATTTCACTGTGTTACTCTTCCATCTTTCACTTGACACACGCTCATTTTGGTTATCGCCAGCTCGGGGAAAATTTGGCTGCGTGAAGGCATTTCTTACTCTCTGGACGCTTCCTGACATTGCTGTCAGCTCATATTGATAGAAGATTATTTTGTTACACCCAAGCAGAGACGTGAACAGCGATCCAGAAAAACCACACAGGAGCAGAGATTTGGAGACGAGCCCGAAAAACCCATGTTGTGAATGTAGCGTAGAGAGCGCGAAGAAACAAAACCTCCATTACTCAGGTGCCTGCCAAGAGCCTACCAGGGAAGCTGCTACTATAAGATGAACATAATAGAATGCTAATAAATCCTCTGGAGATCACTCCGAGTTCAAAATGATGTTTCCCAGAATACTCATCAATCAGACAAGTGAGAGGCTGGCTCGCTCTTGGAAGACGTCCTGGTTCAGCAAAGCTTCGCTTCGCCTTCAACCCACACATGTTTTTCTCTAATATCTCAGTTTGATGTAAATAGTCGAATTTGATGGCTGCTGCTACAATTCTTTAACCACTTCACTGTTGCTCAACCTTTCACAAGCTCTGTCCCGTTCTGTTTTGTCTGGTTGCGTCTGAGAAGTTTTGGTTTATGTATTTATTACTAGTCCCCAGCATCGATAATGAGTCACATACTTGCAGTTTAAAAGCAACACAATCTAGAACAGTTTCTGAGGTGCAACACCACTGTCGCAAACAAAATCGCAGTTCTGTAACAATTTGTCAGATGTAATGTAGGTGCTTAATACAAGCACCGGGAATCTTGCGCTGATATTCCGCCTCGCCTCGCTGTCTGTGCGGAAGTTACAAAGACGGAATGGGGGGACAGTTTTGTTCCGACTCTGATCCGCCACTGGAGGTAGTTACAGAGCAGCTACAGGGGCGAGATGACATCTGTGTCAACGGGCAAGCCCGCAGCATGGGACAGGAGTGTGGTGGTCTGATGGTGTCCAGAGTGCATCAACTAAACAAGATCTTTCACTCATAAATAAAAGAAAAATTGCCCACACTTCACCCCAAAAAGCAACGTCACAAGACCAAACAACAGTAATGTGGTTGCAGGTGTCTTCAGCAATAATAGTGAAGGTGTTATTGAAGGTAAACAGGTTACATAATGTTGCTTTGCTGTAAGTTTTAGCCGTTCTAGCACCATGGATATAGAAAGAGAAGGAAATGATAATGTAATGATAACACTTTGGTTTTTGAGTGACATTTCTAAACAACTATTGGATGGATTGTCATGACATTTGGTATACATATTGTATCAAATCACCTTTTGCTATAGCTTCACCTTGTTATCTTTATTTTATTCTCAATAGCTGCCTGTTCTGTCCTCTTTTAGACCCCTTGTTTTTGGTTTGAGAAGTATCTTTTTCGATGCACTTTTTTTTGTTAGCACCTCAAATGCAAAAAAGTCCACTTACTAGCTTTGTCTGTAGTATTGAAGAGTTTTTGAGTTTACATTTCCAGAGTTTAAAGCTGCAGTAGGTTGTTTTTTTGTTATATTAAAAACAAGTGTTAAATAGCTCTATATTCCAACAGTATTTACTGTTACAGAGTGTTTGGTCAGGACTCCATGTCTCTCCTCGCCCTGCTCATCAAGACATATTCTGGCACCCCTGCCCACTTCAATCCAATCAGGACAGTCTGTCTGGTTGTGAACACACAGACAGAGGGATCCTCCCGTTGTGTCTGATGTCTGGCGATAAATGCTTCGTGTTCATGTAGTGACATCGAGCAGAGGGAGGGGATTGCTGACTGTGAAACAGACAGGAAGTTAGCTTGTATGATGACAACTTTAATGGCAGTTTAAAAAATGAACTTTCATGCTGATTTTCATGCTTTTTTTTTACATTTGAATTGATGAACTGTTATGTCTCATTGCTTATTATATTTTTCTGTCTCTGTGTAGAGTCCATGTACCAGAGAGTTTGAGACTGTCATCATGAGGACCTTCTCATCATAACGACATGAAAATCATCCGTAAACACTCATCTGTTTATCTAAAATAGGTTAAAAAAATCCATTGCTTTAAATTAGACTATATAATGTGATAACTACTCAAGATATGCCTTTACATTTTACAAAACGTCACACGAAGTCTTTGAGCTATTTATAGAAACTGACCAAACTGAATTGGATTACATTATTTTGAACATAATTCAATTTAAACTGGATTAGATTGGACTAGAATAAACTAGATTAAGATAGATTAGAAAAAAGAAAGAATATGACTTCAACCTAAAAGGAAAATCTGATTTCAGCAAAAAGGATAAAATGAAAACAAAAACAAATAATAATAATCTTTCGTTTCCACTTTGATCCTCAAAGACAAAAATATCCTGTGTGGTTACACCAAACACAATGAAAACACCCTAAAAATAGAAATGCAAGGCACCAGCTTTTGAATTAATAGCTGGATAATACTAAACACCATCAATCTATATATATATACAACATATCAGGATGGAGATTGTATTTGATATCTGTAATGTACTGTAATAAAACTGTTTAGAGAAACATTCTTATTGGTACAGTTTATTATATTACCTGTCTTATCTGGACAAATGCCAATGACTTTCATCTACATCAAAATTTCATTTTTCTGGATTTAATTTTGGTTTTTGTGCTCTTAAAACAACCAACTGAAGACAGTGCTCAGTCTCACGGTTTATATTTCAGTCTTTAAAGCGGAGATACGGATGTGCTGGAAGAGAACATTTTTACTTCTGTTTGTTGAATCTCTCTCTTGGCTGAGAGCGGCAGCAGATCTCTCTGTGACTGTTTTTCTTACAGAGAAGCTGTTTTGATGAGGAGACTGTGAGACTGGAGAAGGACCTCCACAGCAACCTCAGCTACATCAATTAAAGTTTTTTAACTATCTGAAGTCACTTTCATTCCCAATCTGAGGACTGCACGGCTGCCTGGGAGAATAATGAGCGGCTGACTCTGCCATGGGTTTACTTCGACTACCAGCACAACAATCCACTGCAGGAAGTGTAAACAATCTTCCCTCTGCTCACCAGATCAATTGTAATTTTGTTCCTGAAGTCGATATGCTTCTCATATCCCTCTTTTTCTTCAGCTACTGTATTTATCGAACCCCTGCCTGCATGTAGAAGGTTAAATCAAATCTCTTTTTCTGACTGAGATCATAATGTATGATGTACATTGTTTCATAAAAAACTGTTTTTTCCTTCCCTTGTGGGATTGGAGCCGACACTTTTCTCGTTCAAAGACTCTGTTGACTCCTGATGCAGTTGATGATGGTCTGGTGCTCCACTGCGATACTATTTCTCTCAGAAGAAGAAAACCTGAAGTCTCGTAAAACATTTTAAAGTCCCAATACACCACATTCTGAGTAGAAATGGCAAAAATAACCAACTAGAAAGGCACTCAGTAGAACGCATACCTCCACTAAGGCCCAACAGTCCCCTTATGTACTCGCTCGTAGATACCAGCCACCCAAATAAACCAGATTTTTTAGTTTGCAGCACTTAAAATACCTGTCAAAACATTGTTTTGACAGGTCTTTTAAGCCAAAACAAGATCTGTTCCTAACCCTTTTTGTTGCCTTAACTTAGCAAGACTATAAGCACAGCGCCATCACAACATAAAATTGTAAATTTAACGGAAGGAAATGTAAAAGTTGCAACAAAAACAACATATCTGTGGTAACTGTCCGTAGTAATTTGCCACATTTATTCTGTTGATTGAATTGGAAAGTATCACAATGTATTATGCAATAATTTCAGGTTAAATTAGTTGCTAAATAGCACCAACAATGGACGACTCAGAAATATCTGCTGTTTCGTCTAGCATCTGGTCTTGTTTTTGACTGGGATGGTAGAAAATAACAGATGTTTTTTGTCGCATGTTGCCGCCTTCCGCGATGATCAAAAGGTTCTGTCAGGGAACTATGAAAATGGGTCCCCCAAAGGTGGGGACACCTGGCAAGCCTGCCGCCTTCAGAGGAGACAAGCTCAGCTTATTAAGACTTGAGGAGCCGTGTACTGAATATAGCTGCCTGCTGGGACATTTTAAGCACCATCATCTTACACATAACTGAAAGAGATTTGGAAACAAAGCTCACAAAAAGTTGATGAGAAATTGCCAAACCTACGGTCCCCGTCAATTTGAGTACAATCCACTTTGTTATGTGTTCCTACTAAAGCTGACAGATGGAAAATGTCTGCTGCTGTAATATGTCTATTTGACAATGTACCACACTGTTTGCTTTTATGTTTTACCTTTTACCAGTTTTGTTGAGTTTGGTTATTCAATGGAGAGGTCGGAAATCTAAAGTGCGGTCCATTTTTTAAGGCCGCTGGGAGGAATGTCATCGGCACACTGAAAGTGTACAGGGCAAAGTCAGTTTCCTTGAGACTTTAGCTGTGAACTAATTCCACAGATGTACGCTGCCTTTGAAAGCTGTTTTATTCATGGAGCTTGAAGGCCAAATGAAACATCTTCGGAGACAACAAACTAAAGTTACATCCAATCAATCAATCATTACAGACTTTAAAGACCAGTGATTCCTGAAGAGGCTGTTATGGTTCACTGAAGGACAACTGTTAAACAGTGTACGGGATAAAGACAGATAGTGCACAGTATAGACTGCTTATTGAATATGACTGCATGTGTCATTTCAGCTAAGTGTCACTAAACTACATACACTATATTGCCAAAAGTATTTACTCACCCATCCAAATAATTGAAATCAGGTGATTACTTCCATGGCCACAGCTGTATAAAAGCAAGCATCTAGGCCTACAAACATTTTGTGAAACAATGGGTCGCTCTCAGGAGCTCAGTGAATTCCAACGTGGTACTGTGATAGGATGCCACCTGTGCAACAAGTCCAGTTGGGAAATTTCCTCGCTCCTAAATATTCCACAGTCAAATGTTAGTGGTATTATAACAAAATGGAAGCGATTGGGAACGACAGCAGCTCAGCCACGAAGTGGTAGGCCACGTGGTTAGATACTTTAAATCTAACTGATTGCAGGTGGAAACAGCATTGTTCCTGTTGCTTGTGGTCTGAAACTTCCATTCAAGACAAACTAGATGGAACACACAATAGAGGAAAGGTTTTCCGCCATTTGTAAGCAAAGCTTGCAGAGGCAGATTTCAATAGGACACTTGACTCAAAGAAAAGAAACACAAAGAAAAGTTCAAAAATGAAAGGAATGCAAAGAGGTCAAGGACAAGAATGCATCCTATAGGGTGACAAGGATCACATGTCTGTTCTACTCTATTATGGTCTCTATCATGGGGGGCAGGCCAAGTTTCGAGTCCTCAGGCTCAGCGAGCAAAGACTCCCTGACCACATTTAACGAAGACCTGGGGATTGAGCAGGACGAAGATGGAGATGAGTCAAGTGCAGAGAGGGAAAGAATGGATGCTGTGACTGAAGGAGCCTCATCATCAAAAGCTCAAAACAGTCAGGTAGATCAGATCACATACTGTACAAGCACCACATCCATTCTGACTTTACAACATTTGCACAGGGAACTACACACAGATTAGTCATGACTTTTGATCAATAGTTTAGTCTTGATGTTGAACTGAGACAGAAAATGCCCATGATGTCTCATCTTTTATAGATTGAAAACTTGAGTTTTCCATCCAAAATAAATGATAGTTTTTCTCTTGACGTAACTTTAAAATGAGGGAGTATGAGTCACTTTATTCAGAATTTGAATAACCATTAATGATTTTACATTCATATTTAAATGAAAAATCCCTGTCTAGAGACTACACAAACAGGTCATTGACATTGTCGTGTAGGCATAGAAACTGTATTTAAAAAATCCACTAGTTTAGATCTAACCAGCCAAAAAAGAGCCACATTAAATAGGATTGCATTTCAGGTATTCATGTGTATATTTTCATTAACAGTAATTTAATATTTTTTGCATATAGAAACTTAAAATAGCAGCCATATTTGACAGTAAACTTCCAAGGTTAAACTGACATGTACCTTGTCTCTTCACTATCAAAACATGAAGAAGGTGGGAGCGCCTCCTTGACTCAAACTGAGCTTTTATTCAGAGGTGCTCATCGGATAGGGATTCATTTAGACATACAGTTATCACAATGCATTTATTGTCACGGCATGGTAATGTCAGATGGTCAGGGACTCCCCAACGAAGGCTTGATGCTGAAATACATCAGAGTTTGGTGAGTGCCCTGGGAGTATGCTTGTGCTTTTTATGTATCTTTATTGTTGAAATAGTTAGAAATGTCTTTCAAGAAGCATGTCAAAAATGTTGACATAGGCCTCTTGATTAAAAAAAATGGTTTAATTTCAGGAAAATCTGAAACATAATGCACATTTTTTTGAACTTTCAAATGAACTGTGTGAGGTTTATTGTTCTCATATTGTTCATTGTCCTCTTGTGTACAAAGGTGAACAAAATGCCATGGAGAAGTAAACAAAAGCTAGCAATGTAGCATCTGCTACAACTGACAATCACAATGGAGAACAAATATGGAAATCACACTTTTGTTCCTCTCAGTATTCCAATGGAAAACAAAAGCATGATGACACTAAGCCATAACCACAGCAGGAACAACACTGCTACAGCACAGCAGGACTGCAGGGTAGAAATGGAAAGGAAGAAAATTTAATTTGAGAGCTCAAGAGCAGGCAGGCAGGAGTCTGTGATGAAATCTTCTTTGGGATTTGTAAAAAAAACAAAAAAAACAAGGTAAAACGAGCTCTGAATGTCAAACGCTTATCTGATCCAATCACTGACGGGCTTCAGTTTGTGTCAAAGACGAAGAGCGCATCCTCACTAATTAGTGAAATAATCCCTGATCTGAGTCACCGTCACAAGCGCAACACAGAGCATGTGTTGGGAATTGACTCGTGTGCTCTTCACGGTTCAGCAGGTTGCTGATATAAACGTAGGATTGATAAGCTCCCGTCTGATTGTCCTGGCTCCAAATTGATGACACACTTAGTGATTACCGAACTGTTAAACAGCTGATTTGGTTATTGCTCATTATAACATAACATTACTGCTTCTTGCTTATTTATACGAATTTGGGTTGGTATAATATGACTGTTACATTGTTTTGTCAGGATTCTCTTCTGGCAGCTATGTTTGTCTTTTTTTAATAATATGATGAGGATTACAATTATTACAGTATTATTAGTAGTAAAAGTAGTATTTAAGTATAAATGTTAATATCATTGAATTGAGGTAAAGCGTATTATAGTATAGTGCAGTACAGTATACTACAGTACAGTATAGTACTGTACAGTACTTCACGATAAGTGCTCTTACTTACTTTTGGTACCATTTGCTTTTTTTGTCAATACTTATGTACTTTTACTTTAGTAATATTGTAATACAAGAGTTTTATTACAATTTATACTCTATAATTGCTCGAACTATTGGCAGTTGTCTTACTTTCTGCCATCTCCAGCTCACAATAAACTCACAATCTTAGACGATATGGAGCAGAAAATAACAATAGTGATAAATATGTTTTTATGCCTATACAAGGAGCTCAGTATTGTTTTTTGTTCTTTGTTGCTGGGATTTCATACAAATAGATGATTAACAAAATATTGCAGAATATTGAAAAATCCTCCATTAATCCTCCCTGTGTTTTCCCCACATCCTGTTCCACCAGCACCACAGTCAGGAGTCAGGATGCTCTAAACACCATCACACTGACTTATACTGTCACTGATTTGAACAAAACACTCACTTAAGTTTTGAGCTGCTGACCGTATTTCCTCCTCAGTCAAATGGACGGTGTGTTTTCTCCTCGTCCACTTGTCTTCTTCAAGCCCCACATGACTTTGTAATAATTACTTTTACCAACAGAGGTGAAAGTGGATATTTGAATCATTGGACACGGACACTCGGCTCACCTCTTCTCATATCTGATATCATCATACATCATCATTTGATATCGTCTGGAAAAGTTAACCTTCAGTCTGAAGGTGGATTACACCGTGGAAATGACTGTTTTCTTCTACTGTGAACTCATTCAACAACGAGACGAACACCAGGAAATATTAACTATGACAATATAATGACTGAAGATTATTATTATTACTTGATAATATAACAAAATTATAAGTAGATTTCTCTTTGGGACGAGATTAGCGCTGTCAAGTGCAAAACCAAATAGCTGCTTTTTCTGTCTGCTAAGCAGCTTAGCTTTATGACATCTCTGTTAAAGGATAAAGTCGCTGTTTATCAAGCTGGACTTGTAGAAGCGACGTTTCCCCCGATTTATAATTCTGCACAAAATGAGATTTTAAACCACTAAGCTGTAGCTCCTCACTGGGTTCGAACAGTCAAATGTTGACTGCTGTTTATAAGGCTTTAAAAAACAGAATAGACGTTGTTTTGCATGAAGCTGAAAGCACAAGAATATCTATATGTTCTTGCCATTACAGGCAGGTTGCAAACCACATTTTCTATCAGGTTTTATTGACTTGGCTATTCTTGGCTACATGTAATACAACGGCAGAAAAAAACACTCAATAACCCGACCTGATAGCGAGCATAGTTCACTGTTCTTTTTCACTAGCAGACATAAAGACGTGTGATTGCACAATGAGCTTCGCATTATTGAAAAGAGGCTTTTTTTATCTGTTTTGAAGGCCTTATAATTGGCCCCGTTGGACTGCTATAATGGAGAAGCTGCAGCAGAGTGATTTTTTTTTTGCTTTTAAAAGGTATATGCGTCCTCAGCATTGATAATGTGTCTGTTCATCTCTGCATATGTAACAACTTCAACAATACATCTCTTTTTAATTAAACTTTTTTTTAAATTAAACACTGAACTGCCTCATCAGTAGCCCCTCCCTTAATTCTGTGACTTTGTGACATCACGCGATTCCACCATGTCACACATTTGCATCATCTATGCCTATTGTCTTGGTAGAAGTGAATACTGACTGGAAGATGAAAACAGAACAGAGCTGACCAGAGACACTGTGAGCAGTGATGGATCAGGCACAAGTGAGCTGACCAATCAGAGCAGGCTGGGTTTTTGGGAGGGGATGGCCTTAAAGAGACAGGAGCTAATACAGAGTGTTTCATACAGAATGGGAATACAGTGATGCAGCACTGGACAGTATGAGAAAAACTGATGCATTTTATGAGCATTAAAGGGGCACTATGTAGTTTTGGAGATCAAATTCCTACTCAGAAATGTTTATTTTTTCCATTGCTGAATAATCAAGCTGTTCTCAGAAGTAAATAAGGTCCCCAGAACACTGTTGGAGCTAGAAAGTTGGCAGGGTCAATCACATATAATCAAAATAAAACAGCATGAAATTGTGTTGTCCTTTAAGGTCACTTTATACAGTTTATTCAGTCACAAAAATGGAGTATGTTTATTTAGTTTGTTTGGGCCAGAAAAAAACTAAGAACCTGAAAATGAGCAGAACATGTCTCCTTCAAGATTAAATAGAAAAGAGAAGGAGAAGAACCTGTGATGTTTCACTAGTGCAATAATAATAACAATACTCAGTTATGACAAGAATATATCACATGCATAGTAATTTCTGTCATAGTTTAGTCTTTTGAGCACTACCCTCTCATCTTGTCCCGACACAAAAAGTTATAATGTCCTTGAGTAAATATTCTCATAACAATTCGGACAACTTTGAGCAGTACTTCAGAAGACAAAGAGATAAAGTATATGAAGAACGTATTTTCCAGAATGACTGTCTCTATGGACTATCCACAGAGAATATGACTATAACTAAGTCAAAGTGAAGAATAGACTTGGTTAATAAACACGCAAGATGAAAATAGCAGACTCAGAATTGCGGCGTTGGGACCCCGACCTATTTGATGAAAGATTTAATGTGATTCACGCCTTCAGATATTTACAGTTGTATGAGCCCTCCCATTGGGGACCAGGTCGGTCAGTGATGTCTTGCTCTTTCCATTGAGCTACACAGCACCAGCAGTTTTTTGGCTTGGAGAAGAGAAATCGAGAGGATTATGTGCTCCGCCTGCCAACACAGTCTTTTGATCAGAGGCCAGGTAATATCAGGCAATCTCCATTAATCCTACCATCTCTATCTCCTCTTAGTTCCTGTTCTCTTCTCGGCCTCCCATCTTACCAGGTTGTTATCAGTCTGAGGGATAATTAAGCCTTGTGGGATGGCTGAAGGCTCTCCTCCTCTTAGTTGTGAAAAGTTAGAAGGAGGCAGATCAAACACCTTTGAAACACAAGAGATAATACAAAAAAAAAAAACCTAATCTACCAGAGACAACAGACATATTGCTGAAGATGCGTTGCTCTCCTCTGACTCTCATCTTGTACTTCTAGATCAAAGTTCCGTCAAACTCTGGGCAGAGTTGGAAACCATGACAAGCAAATTCACAACTAACAGGAAAACAAGTGAGAGTTTGACGTTAAAATTCATTAAAAAGCAGGGTTTTATTTAGTAGGAGTGTTGACATTTGTGCGAGTCATAGGCTGTGATAAAAATTCTACAATACATGTCACAACACGTTCATATTACATTTAATGAACTGACTTTCAGTTCAGGAGGCAGAGGGGATGGCGGTGAAGTTAAAGGTAATAAGGCCGAGAAACCTTAAAGAAGTAGAGGAAGTTGCAATCCTTCTTCGTACAGTACCGGTAAAATAAGGCTGACCCCATGAGCCAGAGTTTGGATTCACAGTATCAGACAAAACTTACATAATCAAGCAACACAGTATTTTTCCCCTCCGGTCTATTCAAGTTTACTTATGTTAAAACTTCTCCACTCTATCATTGTGAAAATAGCCAGGGAAGTTCATGAGAGAAGTAGATGTGATTTTTCCTGCTCAGTTCGGAACGTGAACACATGCTGCACTGAGCCAGGAGCAGCTGTCTAGATGAATCTTTAATGCGTATGTACGTTAGGGTCTCCACAGCAGATCAGAGCACCAAAACCACGGGAAACTTTCTGACGGTTAAAGTTGCTGTCATCTAGAAAAAACACATCCTTCTGAATAATTAATATTGTGAACTCAACATAAGGGATTTGTCAAAAAAAAAAAAAAAAAAAACTCTTCGACTTCTGTTCTCTGTTAACTCCCTTTTAGAAAGTGATTTTTTTAATGTAGGATCTCTGCTGCTTTTTCTCCGGTTATTCTGATGCACGAATCACCATTTCACAAGGGTGTTTTTAGATTTTGCATACAGTTAAAGCCGAGAACTGACACATTTATATGAAATGATGACGCAGACCGACAAGTGATGCCACTGTTGTTCTGGTGATGGGAGTCACGCGTGTACCAACAATCAAAAAAGTGCGATCACCGCTAATTTGAAAACGTGAGAAAATGCCTAGCAATCTGAACACTGAAGCACCTTTTAAATAGGCCTGGAAAACAAACTATGATCTTTGACAATCCTTAATGCTTACCTGCCTGCCAGTGTGGTCAGGTTGTATGTTGTTTGTGGAGGGTTCTGTGGACTTGCATGGATCCTTACTGATGAAATGAGACAGCCTGGATAAGAAAAAGGCATACCAAGAAAAGGAGAAAGGAATATGTGGTAAGGCATTTAGTTTTATAGCTCAAAAGACTGTAATGCATTTTCACCCACACACCCTCTAATGAACTGTCTGGCCATTTGATACAGAGGAGTGCGTTTTCAGACAGACTTAAGTATTAGAGTCTGAGCGAAAAGTGCTCTTTTCTGAAAACACTACATTTGACTTTAGACACAAAAACAACAAGCTTATTAGTGACCAACTCTATCACATGCTGGCTTGTCAACTCCAAATTTGAGCTACTTTCTGTCATCCAGAAATGTACATTCAGTATTTGACTGCTTGACAACTATTACGAGGCCACATTTCCTCCCAAAGTACCCACAACTACCTCTCAAGGAACTGCATTAAGCATTACTCTGGCCCGTTACTGTGTACGCTTTAAGTGTTGCCTAGATTGGGCAATTTAGTCTGCCGACATATGAAAAGTGACCCGGACTTCATCATCAGACCATCTGTTAAATACTATCTGTAAGTGCTGAGCCACAATGAAAAAAAAACAAACTGGTTTGTGGCTGCAGAATTTAAAAAAAAAGGGTGCTGAAAGAAAATGTTGCGAGTACACAAGTGATCAGAATATGTTCAGCGCTGCAAGACTCATCCCAAACATTGGTGTACTTTTATGAGTATAACACGCTGAGGAGGTACTTTTTGGACAATAAAATATGTCCCCTGAACGTTAGACCCTGGTCCATGTGAGGGAAAGCTCCTGCGGTGGAAAACTGGAAACACGTACATTTTGTTTTTACGTTCGTCAAAATTGCATCGACCCCCTAAAGCACCAGGCCAATATGCAGTTTCTTATTTTAAGACTTAATTTACATACATTATATATTATAAGATATTATAACTTCTATTCATTTACATCCATTACTTTTGCTATTAATTTATTATTAATTATTTATTGCACAAACTTTCTTGGCGTGTATTTCCACTTGCATTTCACTGCACTGCATGTACTTTGGACATTTGACAAATGAAACTTAAAATTTTGATTTGATTTAGTTTGGTGCTGTCAATCATTCCCTTTTAAAAAAGTAAGGACTCTTTTAAACTCAATGCATGGACAGTTGATTTACAGGAGGAGATAACACTGGAAAAAAGTGTAAAGCAGCCCAAGCACGAACTGGTAATACTTTTGCAATACATAAACTCTTAAAGAAAAACAAATACTGTTTCAAAGAGTGTACGAACAATACATACAATACAGAAATAACAATAATTGATCACATTTAATGAATGAGCCCTGAGCAGGGCAACTATACCCTCTGCATGATTGCGGTCATAAAACCTACGAACTTGGAGGATCTACTTTTTTTTCTCTTTTTTTTAATAAAGTTAAAGAAAATCTAAGAAATAAAAAGGAAATAACAGGTCGCTCAGGAAGAAAACAAGCAACCTGCGGTAATCTCAGACTAATTTGCCAAATGCGGCATCTGTTTATGGCAGCGAAGCCACGCTTGGATTTGGACTTGGATATGATGCACCTAACATGTTATGCTGTGTGTTCTGTTCACTTTCAGTACAAGATGCTAAATTGCAGGAGTGAGAGAGAGTCTGGTTCTTGTGAGGCTGCAGGCTTGATTAAAAGTAAAATCCTGGTGCGAGCAGATGGTGGTGTAGACTTTGCTTGCTTTTTTAAAAAGTATGCAGTCCACCCACCATCCATATTTTTTGCACTTTATTTGGTCCAAGGGAAAGCTGAAAAGGGGAGAGACCGTTGAAGGCCAAGAAAATAAGAAAACACTCTCCAGTGTTCCAACATTAAATACACAGTGTTTTTTTGTGTGTGTGTTTTGTAAGTGAAGAGAAACATCACTTACTAAAAAGGTGGATGATGATTTTGCCAGATGGAAGGTAAATGTGTTGATTTTAAATGACTCAGACCTGAATCATGATTTGTCTGACTCTTGAGGTTTACTCACACCGAATAACTGAACAACCCCGTCTCCTCCCATAAGAATATATCTTACTAATTTGTTTATGCTGCTGCCTGACATTTATTCACTGCCAACATTTTTTTTTTTTTTTTTTTTCAAATACAGAAGTGCAAACATTTGACAGAACAGAGAGCTTTGGGACCCAGCAAGCAAAGGATGTCATGTAGACGTCTCAGCCAGACGGAGCCCCAATTAAGCCGACTATCTGTAACCCACTTCCAGTCAAAAGAATCTTAAAATTGTTTAGATTGCGTTTTTGCCACTGCTGCTCGGAGGATGGTTATATATATTTCCTGTATATTTACAGTGTAGATGACTGTGAAATAGCTTTGTTCAACACACATACCTGTAATGATTCAGTGTCTTTTTGTTGTGTTTTATTTTACATCCTTGCCCTTTTTGTGTCTCTTCTGGCTTTTCAGTGTCTCCTCTGTGATTTTCCCTCTCTGTGTTTCCCTTCGTTACCTCACCTGTCCTTTTCCCTCCTCTCTCACCTCACCTGTTCCTGATCCCCTCGTTATTGTCACTGCGTATTTAGTCTTTGTTCTCCCTGCACTCCTTGTCTGTTCGTTCCGTCACCTGTCAGCCTCTGTTCGTCTCTTCGTCATGTTCTGTAGTGTTTACTCCGGTCTCTCCTCCTGTGTCTCCCCTGGTGGCATGTTTCTTATTTTTGTGTCTGGTTTCCCCTGTTGATTTGTACTTTGCTTTAGCCTTAGTTGTTACTTTGTTTGGTCCTTGTGACTCCTTTTGTTTTTTTGTACCATTTCAGCCTTCGTAGACTAAAGCTCGCTTTTTGTTTCCCCAATCCTGTCCGTGTGTCTGCATTTGGCTCCTCCTCTAGTTTCCCCCCTCATTGTAACACATACCGTGAATAAGAAAAGGCAAAAAAAGGTCTATACATGTATTTTGTATCGATGTTCTCGTGCAGAACTAGAGTTACAGCCAGGCAGCAACTACCGCTGTCAATTGATGTGTCGTTTTATGCTACAGTTATACAAATGGATCCATTTGTGCATAACTTTCACAGTATTATGACATCTTTATTCATGCCTTTTATTACATACAGGGGTAAGTGTACTGTATCAATATCAGGAGCAGATTTTAATACCTTATTATAACGTTATTTAAGATTCCAGGGGTGGCGTGTTATGACATCCTATACTGCACCATTGAGCATGTAATAGCGTATTGTGAGATGATTCTGTAGCGGGAGCATTATTTGATAGGGGAAACTGTCTGTGAGTATCAAAATCTGCTCCCTATATTTTTAAAGTACACTTAGCCCTGTCTGTAATAGAAAGAATAGATAAAAAATGTAATAACACTGTGAGAGTTATACACAAATGCATTGATTTGTGTTAACGGTAGCATTTTTTCACCAGGCAGCATAGATCGATAAAACACCTGGTTGGGTACCCATGCTCTACCTCACTCCTAAAACAAAGTTCAGTGTTAAGGTAAGCAGAACACTTTGGTAAGGTGTGGAAAAGACTGGGATCGTGCACAAGATTGAAAAAGGAAACACGCTGCGCCTTGTTGTTGAAGTCAGTTTTGAGAATTTTAATATTTAATATATCAGAGTAGCTTGACAGAGACTGAAAATCTTGTTTCTCGTCGACCTCCAGTGGTTTGACTTCTCACTTTGCTGCAGTGATGCACAAGTCCACTGTTGGGCGATGGTTGTAAGCGAATAAAAGCACAAGATTTGAGAGCAGATGGGGACAGAACCAGATGCACAACACCAATTTTGACAGCATAAAGCCAGACTTCTCGCCACGATGCTGATTTCGCGCTGTCAAGAGCACTTGCGCCTTTAGGTTCGAGCAATTTGCACGACGACGTCTCCTGGTTGCCAAAGTTTCTGGGCTATGGAGAAAGCGGTGGGAGCAGTGCACATGTGCCATGTTCCAAAACAACCGGCCCTGCATGCTCTTAAAGCTTTATTCCTCCAATTTACTTTTGCGCTTGCTCAATAGTTTTGACGTAAAACAAAACGTTGTTGATTTGTAAGTCTACCCAAGTTGTTAAATTTGTTTACAAGCTGGATTGCTGCGCCCTCGCATTGTTTCTGCCTGTTTATTGATCCTTGAGTCTGAGCTATTTCAGCCGGATACTGAAACCTGAATTTTAAAAGAAGGTGGTTAAGGTTTTGAAAAGTCCAAGGCGGCTCACTCAGTCAGAGCGAGAAAAACATCAGCAATCCTAATCTAAACCTAACATGTCAATGACGCTTTCCCTTTCCACAGAGAACAGGAACGAGGTCAGTCCAGGTAAGAGCTGTGTTCCTTTATTGATTCTCAGTATAAAGTCTATACCAATCACAACAGAGGGGCTGGAGTTAAAGAGAAGCAGACAAATCAATGAGAAAGATCTTTAAGCTACAGGATAACAGCGATGTAGAGAAAAGGGGCTGGAGATCGATAAACGGGAGATTACCCTAATATTTTGTACATTCAATCAAAGCCCGTGTCGAGGACTACTTTGTGGGCCAGCCAACAAAGACAAAAATATCCTCTGGACTTGTCCTTTACAGAGAGAGAGAGAGTGATGGAGGTCCTCGCTGACGGTAAATTCAGCCAGCAATAAACCTAATTTCTAATTTTAAGAGGTCCATTAATTCCTGTCCGGCACCTGTGCCAGTAGTAGTTTTGATGGGGGTCACGAGGAGAGCTAACATTAATAACAACTGCCATATTACAACTGGAAGTGGCTGGCGACAGCGTCCCGCTTGACAGTGTCCTCTCGAATATAACATATGATACCATTAGGCGCCATTATAGGTCAAACCCCACGCAAACACAGCTGGGCTGATGGGGAGCAAACAGTAAATCACTCTAATCCAACGGTGAGATGAAGGCAGGTTATTCCCACATCGCTGAGGGGACGGGGATTTGTGTCACAAGCTGAGCTGCAGTTTACCAGCTTGAGTCATGATGAAAGCTGTGATAGCGCTCAGCTGTCATTCAGGAGGGCTGAGCCACAAATCTGTGATCACCTGCCTTCTCTACACCTCCAAACACCACCGACCGCACGCTTCAGTCAGCGTGGACGTGACGGGATGCCCGGGGGGGGGGGGGGACAGAATGTGGCAAACAGAATCCAGGATGCACACATTTTTATACAAGCCGTGTTACGAAAGCAAAACACAACCAAAAAAAAATGCAGTGTACAATCTGACGTGCAGCCAGGGCTTATTTGCGCAGGATTATCTTTTTTCTTTCTCAGCTCTCGAATAGATCGGGATGATCACCGCTGATGCTGTAACCCTCCTGGTCCCTCAAGCAGAGATTTGACTCATCTCCCTCTCATCCTCTTCCAACCCTCGGTCCCAGCGAGCCCGCCTGTCAATACACAGACACTAAACGCTGCTCAGAGTGTCAGAGAGGAGCCGCAGCGTGCCTCGCACACTTTACACAGTCCCACTGCACAGCCTGCATGAGCACAAACTATCCTTCCACTGCGAGGAGAAATTTAAAGAATGGAGCCTATTAGAGGGACTGTACGGAGGGAAAGGAGAAGTAAAACTGAACAAGACAGAAACTCTGCGGAAGTTGTTCACTTTTTCCTCGCAGACAACAGAGATGAAAAAGCAGATAAGAGGAGAAAACAGCGAAAATTAGACCCAGAGAGAGATGCAGAGTGAGCTTACCTGCCCACAGTGCAGACGCACACACAGGTCTGTGGCTTTCCACTGCTGCTCCGCGCCGCTCCACTCACCTAAATCACTTCCATGACTCACACAGAGGGAAGATAACCGGCTCTCAGGAAAAGTGGAGTAAACACACGTTGCAAAGGCTGGCAGGGCGCTCGCTCTCGCTGCAGAGCCGCTATCTCTCATCCTTGTTTCTCCTCCTCTGTCTCTTTCTTTGATCTCTCTCTCTCTCTCTCTCTCTCTCTCTATCCAGCAGTGCCCCCCTCTCTCTCCATCTCTGCCACCCCCTCACTCTCCACCACAAGGTGTCACAAACAGAGTGTGTCTGCACCCACTGCCTCTTATTGGCTCTCACTTCTCGCTCTTCCTCGCTCTACCCCAACACCCTCCCCACCACCTCTCCCTCTCCCTCCCTCCCTCTCTCTCTCTCTCTCTGTTCGGATTGTCTGCCTTAAAGAGGCAATGCATCGCACCGCAGCTGCACGGCCACAAGTATGTCCGCACTTGGAAGGCTAAATTTAAAAGTGTACAGGACAACAACATTTCGCAGCTTTCTGTCAAGATCTCTGTCCTCACTACGCGCCCCCAAATAACAGAAAACCACTAAATGTGTTTTTCCTCTGCACGGCTCAGCTAGAAAGTAACAAAGCTGTTGATCACATCTAACATCTGTATAAGAGTTGGACAGACACTAACAGTCCATTATTAACAGTCAAACTACTAACAGCTGAAACGTACAGTTAAGTTGTTTTCAGGGGAAAGCTTAGCAGTTTTTTTCGTTTTTGTTTTTTTTGGATCATTATGCTGAAAACGACATGGTTGTCGGATCTGATGTTTTGGTCACCACAAACATGGCATGGAAATTGCCCCCCAGGTCTCCTTAAAAAATATCTGGGTGTGATATCACTTCCTCCCAAAGTCTGTTCATTTTGGGTGACGCCTCTGCATTAAGTGACTTGACCGCACCACTAGCTGATTAGACCCAAACTGTCCTTATGTTTGGGCGGAAACTTTTGTTCAGAGAATGGAACGCCTCCTCTG
This sequence comes from Diplodus puntazzo, assembly GCA_963678695.2. Taxonomy (NCBI): domain Eukaryota; kingdom Metazoa; phylum Chordata; class Actinopteri; order Spariformes; family Sparidae; genus Diplodus; species Diplodus puntazzo. Next base: position 14,763,558 of record OZ023161.1, on the reverse strand, counting down.
CACCGACATTAAATTTGTGGCACGCCTCTCTCATTCAGCTGGTGGCCTTGGAATGATTATCATGAAGAGTGCTTGATAAGGTGGAGGAGTATCACTTGAAATGGGAACAGCAGCACTCACACATATCAAGCGGTTGATGGCGATTCCAGCTCGTAAAAATAGCTGTAAGAATATCACTATAATGTTATATTGTTCTCTATGCATGGAGATGCATTTTTCTTTCTTTCTTTTCCCATTAACATCTTTGTGTCCCATTGTATTGTATTTCTTAATTGCCCATAATTGTGTGTCTTGAATGTTTGTTTTCAGTATTGTTTCATCTTATTTTGGTCCTCCATGTCAACTTGTTGCAGTCAAGTGTTATTGAATGACAGCTTACGGTTTTACATGGTACAAGGTCATTTTTTAAATCACAAGGATTTTCAGAACAAAACAATGCCCTTTTTGCTGCATCTACTTTGGAAAATGTGTTGATGGTGAATTGAGGAGTCTCACAGCCTGGAGAATGAAGCTGCTCTGTAGTCTGGTGGTGCAGCAGCAGAGACTTCTGTATCTTTTGCCAGGTGGCAGCAGGGTGAACAGACTGTAGCTTGGGTGGGTGTTGTCTTTTAGAATCCTTCGGCTCTGTAGATGGTACAAGTGATTCTGGGCGATCACCCACTGTAGAGCCGTCCTGTCCTGGTCATGCACTAATTAAAACAGTTTGTGATGTTTCTGCTGCTCTCTTTGTAAAAGTTGACCAGAATCTGGCTCTTTAATTTTGCTTTCCCTAGTTTCTGTAGGAAGTAGAGTCTTTTCTGTGCTTTTGTGTTTTTTTTGTCCATTATGAAAACATTAGTGGTAATCATGAAAAAATATACAGTGGTTTCACACAAACAAATGTTGAAACACAGAGTGGAACTGTAGTCACTGGCTTGGCAGCCTTTCGCTTGTAACTCCCCCACCATCCCCTCCTCCTCATCATATGAAATTCAGGTCATAAACATGTATTGACAATAACATTTAATGTGTTCATAGCCTATGACATGTAAACATCTATAATCGCTATCGAGTTTACATGATACTGAGATATACAGATGACGACATATTGACTAGTTTGTTTCAAGCACACACTAGATTTAATTCTAACAGCAGTGAGAAGGATGAGGAGGAAGATTTAACCCTGAAACGTGCAGGGTGGCTCTTCTGGGGGGAACTGCAGGAAGCTATGAGAAAACGGCTTGCCAGAAACTCAACCAGTGGAATTCATTAAATTACATCTTTAAAACCTGACTTTAGCTTTTTTGTCAAATAATGTAAGGATTAACAAATCATGTGATGAGAGACAAACAATGATTCCTGATTTATAAAGAGTCCTGTGATGACCCTATTGATGCAGGGAGGTTATTTGTTATTATTGTATTGGAGGTTATTTGTTATAATGTTTTGCTCTATCTTAAATTCAACTGACACTTCTTTGACTCCTTTACCCACCTGACACATACTTCATATAAATATTGTCAGAGAACATCAACTCCTCCACTCTTTGCTGATACATTTTTTGTCGATTATCTCCGTAACTTAATAAAATGGATGATTTATGTACATGGTTTCTGCGTAAGAGGCAGGAATCTAAATTAAAAAAACAAGCAGAACATCAACCTGCCCAGAGTAAGAGGATCTGAGGACTGGGAATTTTTAGTGGATGTAGCCTTTAATGATCAGTTCAAACAGGGTCTGTGCCGAAAGAGGGCCATGAGTCAAGTTGCCAATTTGCAATTATAATTAGCCTCCGAGCCCCGTAAAATGTAGATTGCATATATTCTCCATGCTGCCATGTCCTTGTATGATATTCGTCCTAATTCGGCATGAAAAAGGGATTAATAGTAAAATCGCAGATGTGCTCATGTTGCGGGCGTGAAGAGCTCTCGGTGTTGTCGCATTTGTGTATCTGAAGATATGCTGCAGCTGTTTTAAAATTCAAGCGTCCTAAATCATTCAGTTCACACCATGTAACACCACGCACCAACACAGAGTCCCTGCTGTTACAACACTCCTGTTAAGCATTAGCCTAATTCAAGTGCAGACAGCTTCCATGCGAACAGGAAATTAAAGAGGAATGCTGGAACATCTGTCCTGCTCTTATCGGGAACCAGAGTCTCTGTGGTAATCAGGTGTCATCTTATTGTCCCTCTTGTTAGTTTTTTATTTGTGGGTTTTATATGAATCGCTGTCTGCAGGTCTGTTTCCGAGCCTCAAGAATATACAATTAACTTGGTTGAGATTTGGTGTGCAGATTTCCCTTGAGGACACACAGATTCAGATCTGGGATTTGTACCAATACATAAACGGTATTTTTTAGTCTTGCGATGCAGTTATGCACCAGTGGGGCGGTTCAACATGCAGAGCTTCTTTCTCAGAGGCAGGGTCTTTATCGATGTGCTCCTTTTGGACGGAAAAAAACATGCAGGGGACAGATATCAGACATCAAACAAATATTGACAGGGTTGAAGGAAACTGCTGCTCTTGGACATGTCACTAAATAAACATTTTTGACTTCGAGCAGATGTCTTGTATTTTGAAGATTATTATGTGTGTTTTTTATCATCTTCTCAATAGGGTTAGACGCTTCAGGGGCATCCATCCATAGAATCCTCTTTAAGACATGACTTTATTTGGAAATTCCAATCGCATGTTTTTATCACATTTTCCTCACAGGATTTTTGTCTTACTTTCTTTGACACTGTGAGATTTTTTTTTTTTTTTTTTTACATTTTCAGGGAATTACGCAAAATTATACATATTTATTTAGTTGGTATCAGAGTACAATTTGATGTGGAGCCAAATAAAAATCAAGATCCAGCAGATTTAAATATATTCAATTTGATATTGGATTAGACTTGATCGAATTAAAGGAGACTGTTCGGCCTTGAAGGAGGTAAGCGGTATTAAGTGTTGTTTTGTTTCTCTACAACCAAAAGCAGAGAAGAAAGGGTTTGCAGCTTCCTGGGTGAAATGGTATGACATATATGATATTATTTCATATCATCTGCAGGCACATAATCAAATCCAATCTAATATGTGATATTAGTAAATTTCATATCGCTGTTTGAGGAACTGATATAATATCATGATGAAACTGCTCTGTAAAAATCTGTAAGGTGACTTTACATAAAAAAAAATCAAGGAAACCAAATGAAGTAGACAAATAATTAAGAGTTAACTTCTGAGCTCATATAATTTAAATGTAATAGTCTACTTTATTTGGTAATTCTGAAGTAATTGGTTTCCTGGCTTATTTCAAGTGAAGTCAACTTTAAATTTCACAGTTAGTTCCTGTAATGGATGAGCTCTTTTGGGAGACATTTGTCTTGTTGCAACATTTGTCTCGCCTGCATGCATTTACATTTTGATGTTTTACCGGGAGGATACCTTTTCTTTTCATATTTATTTCCTATCCTTTAAGCAGCCACTCATTTATATGAATTCCCAACACTCAGTAGAATTACCTAAAGACACTGTTGCTAGCTCTGCCCTATTTAAAAAAAAGCTGCAATTCACTCAAGGATGCACCATCTAATATTTGAATCATCTGCAGAAACACATTGCATTCATGGGCAGTCATGTTAGAAAAATCCAACCAAGAAAATCAACAATGAGAAAAGGTAGACGCCGTGAAAAAACACAGGGTAAATGCAGTCGTTTACTGCTAAAGCTAAAAGATTAATGTATCTTAAGCACATTTAGATCACCGGTACTTGATTTTCATACGATTGTGAACTGAGCTGAAACCAGTGATAAAAATCAATAAAACAAAGGTATGTATAGAAAAACGTCAGCAGTAATGTGAAGTGTGTGCAATTTAATATGGTTGATGCGCTAAAATGTGCAAAACCTATGTCAGGTCCTTTTCAGAGTCTTTAAAGTTGAAATGCCAGAGGGATTTTAAAAATATGTGGTTGTTATGAAAAGATAAATTACATTCTCAATTACAACACACAAGCCTGAACACTAAAACATTTTTTAAACTGAGGTAAAAATGAAGAGTTATAAGTCTAATGGCTCTGAAAGCACAACATTATTATTATTATTCTAACTCGTCCATGCCATCTGTCTGTTGCCTGGTCTGCCTTGCATAGTCTTGACATGTGTGGGTGTATTTAATAGTACTTTACTAACAGCGTGGTATTATCACATTTTTGTATATTTGTGTCTTAAACCAGTGCTAAATGTACCCAAAAGTCATACATAGAGTCACATGTAAGATATTATTTCTGTAAAAGTAAAAAGTCTTTCCGATGAATAGTACTTAGACGTAGACATAATAGTAGAGGTTTCTGATATCAACTGCAAAATTTGAAAAAAGCAGAATAAAAAACGGATCTGATCATTGGAAAAGTCTTTAATAGGTTGACCCATAATATATTGAATAGACATACATGTAAACATATGTGCAATTTTCATGCTTAAGTACATTTATTGCCAACAGAATTACTTTTAAAACTAACATTAATTTCATATCTGATACTTAAAGACTTTTACTCAAGTACAATTCATATGATAGACTTCCGCTTTTACCAAAGTAATATTTTAACACAATATCTTTACAATACTGTGCTCTATGTGGCTACATACTGTTTACTGAATGGTGGATGTTATTTTATATGTAAGTGTTTTGAGCGCTGTATCACTGTCCAGTGTTCATTGGTTTCGGAACATTTTGTCGAAGGACTGGAGTTGAAAATTTGCCAGCTGGCTAACACATGGCTCATTAATGGAAATGTTGATTAATGTGTGTTGTCCTCATTAGCAAAGAAAATGACTTATATTACTTAAGGGTAACTTTCCTAAAAAAAATATATATCACATTTTAGGCTGAATTAATCCATAACTAATTACTATTATTTAGGCAGTGCTGCACGAATCAACATCACTGTAAGTATGTAAGTACTATGCAGCGAGAGTCAATATGGTGATTTAATCAGGAGCCGAGAGCCACTGTCAATGTTCAGTCCAGTCAAATAGAAAACAGGCTTCAGTGCCCAGCAGACCTGTCAATGCCTCGATATTCTCCACGCGCCTGATTAAAGACATTATTTGCAGTATTTTGTCCAGGGAACAAAGCTGTTAATTCTAATTTCAACAATCTGCTCCTGGGAGCGACTTCATTAAAGGGAAAGTTCCTTGTCAGCTTCTCTAAGTTGCAAACAAGCTGGAACCATTATCAGCATTGATGATGAGCGACAGTCAGCTGACTATTGATACAACAAGGGAATGCAATTATACACATCAGGGTGCCTGGTGTGTACTTTAGATATTCATGTGTGCTTTGGAGACAAGCTAAGCTGATTCATGAATAGATGAATAAATCAATTAAAAATTGATGAGGCGATGCAAAGTCCTGCTCACAGACATCTACGGGTGACTGGTCCTTTCGGCGTTGCGCTGCATGACCTTCTTCTCTGTGAAATATGAATATGGATTTCCTGCCAGAAAAGCAACGGCGAATGTGTCAGAACAAGTCTTTATTAACTGTTTTAAAAGTTCAAGTTGCTCTGAGAGCATCTGAGGTCGATAGATGACACTTTAGACCATCACAAATACAGGAACAGGGGGAGAGTGGGGAGAAAGAAAGAGATCTAATTTTCTCAGGCCAGGCTTGCCTTGTCTCGCTGATAGTAGATGCAAATGACTACTTCCTCCATCTGGAACGCATTAAAGAGAAGATCTTATCGTATTCAGCTGCCAAAGTTATGACATCTTGGTGTATGGTAAACCTTGCAGCCAGATAGAGAATGAGTAACAGACACAGCTACAGACACACAAGTGACAAAGGCTAATCTTGTTGTAATGTTTTTGTCTGATTCATGTCATCACTGAGTGGATTTCAGAGCTTCAAAACCTCTTTTCCAAGAACATTCTTCCCAGTGCACTCTCTTTCTTTCACATTTAAAAACAGCTAATACTTTAGTATTTACATTTCAAGCAAGTGTGGCTGTCACTTTGGGTGTCAATTTGCTGTAGAAGTGGTTGGGATGTAAGGGGTCAGATGAAACAATATACAACAGCACTGACTGCACAATAACAGTCATTCGTTTGCATCACGTCTACAGCTACAACAACACAACAATAACAATATCCAAATATCACTACTCTTAAACAAACACAGAAGGTATGACATTAACAATGTCGGCTACAAGATAGTAAACCTACCTGACCTTTGGACGTCAAGTTAAACTATGTTGTTGTTTCAATAATACGTACTTTTTTAGTTCCACCAATGACGACCAATGACTCATTCAAAGCATAAGGTTTAAGTATCGATATGTGAAAACAATTCAACTGCAGTAGGAATTATATTACTTGTGTATTTAGCAATATTTATTTTAAAACAATAAAATTATTTATTTTCTTTTTTGCTCTAAATCCACACATTTAACATTTTTAACTCTGTATAATTGAAAACCACAGCTGTCAATCTCATCATGAGGGGCTGCTGCGGGCTAATCAATCATAGAACAATAATTCACTTAACATTTTGTTTAATGAAATAACTTAATTTAAATCAACCCAAACTGCTGGATGTCCAAGAGGAAAAGGGTAGAAGACAGAAGAAACTATGCAATCTTATTATGTTCCATTAAATTGGACAAATAAGGTGCAGATGGCTTTTAAAACTAGCTTCAGCTAATTAGCTAATCAGTCCATCTAATGTAATACATTCTGATTTTACAACATATCACATCTACTATCTAATGAACAATAACAGTTTGGTGGTTAAGGTGGTGCAGATAAGACTCCAGTGTCCCCGGGGTAAATGACAAGTATGCATATCACACACACAACACATTGTTAAAGATGAAACCAGTGACTGATTAATATGTTTGTCTTGCGACTTCTTACTGAAATACAGTGTCTGGTCGGGGCTTTTTGTCAAGTTTCTGATGTCTATGAATTGTAAGCGGCTTCGTCAAAGAAATATTTGGCACCTCATAAAAAAACTCAGAATAGACAATCTTCCAAAAGATGAACATAGATTTGTGTGTTAGATTTTAGTTTTTTTTCTTCAGTCTGGTCTCATAAATCATCTCACCACCCGTCAGATTAATCTTGTGATCTTTGATGGGGGCTCGACCACCAGTGAGAGCCACTGTCCAAACTACAAAGCAGTTAAAACCAGCTCAGCCTTGACTGACTACAAGAGTGAATTTACTACTTACACATTGATGCATCAGTATTCACAACCTATTAAAGTAGCAAAATAATGCATAAGTTACACAGGCCAGTTTCTGCAGTACGTCCTCTTTTCATACTTTAAGTACATTTAGCAGATAATACTTATGTACTTTTACTTAAAGAGGACTTTAAATGGAGGTCTTTTATTTGTAATAGAGCATTTTTACAGTGTGGTATTGGTTAAGTAAAGGCTTTGACTACCTCTCCCACCTCTGAAAATAGCATTAATTCCTGATGCGATGAATGATTAATACGGGACCTTGAGCTATGCAATGAGAGCGATGATTGTGCGAGGCAAAAAAAAAGTCAATACTTTCCCTCATCTTCCTCCATACATCATCAGATTTCCAATCACAGAGCGAATGTAGTGGATCATAGCCGCGGCGCTGAGAATTTTCCTTCATCTCCGGCAGCCGGCAGCACTTTACATCACCTCCACGGCCCAACTTGAACTCCATCCATTAGCTTGTCAGAAACTTTGAATTGGAATTGATCCCCCTCGCCATAATTATTCATCTGCCTCTATTATTTATTGTTGTGACAAAGGAGTTGGTTGCTTTTGTGGAGGGTGTTTGGTTTGATTTTGGGTTGCAGAATTAGAATTCAGACAACGGTGTGTTAGCCCTTGAAACACTAAAAACAAATCTGTCTGGAGCAACAGCCAGTTAAAATGCTTTTACAACAGTTTTTTTTTTTTTTTTTTTTGCTGTGTCTGAGTTTACATTTCCCAAAACTGATTCACAACGTTCCAAGTTTAATTAGATATTTAGACAGCTAAAATAAAACAACCAGGATGTGACAGCTGGTTGTTCATGTGGGTAACAGTAGATTGACAGGGAATAAAAGGCGGTGCTGATCATGAAAACACCAAAAATGACTAAAGCACAGAAACAGGATGTAAACGATGATGGATTATGTCACTCGAGGGCAAGTAATTGGCAATATTTAGGCTGTTACAAGCCATGAGGAATCACACAAGACTTAATATGAGGTTACTTTAAGATGTTTACCACATTGTGTTAAACTGGTGGCAATTGAACATGAAACCACTGGATACTTTTGAGGAGAAATGGCCGGGTTTTAACATCTGTAAAGCTGACACCAGTGGTTATCTTTAGGTACACAATCAGATTTGTGGTAACAAAACCAGGTGTTTTTGTTGTGAAAAAAAAAAGACATATTAAGCCAAAACATGATTTTTTTTTTCCAAAAACCCTTACCAAAGTGGGTTTAATGCGAAAAGCTCTACAGATCAGAAGCACAGCGGTGTAACAAGATATAACTGAGAGCTGAACCTTAAGTAACGTAAAGTTGCAACATATCGTTTGTTTCCTGAAACATGCATTGCCAAAATTTAATCTGGTGACTGAATGGAATCTCATATTGGCACATTTTGCACCAACAACTAGAAACCACTTTAAATCTCCTATAAAGGCACAATAATTTCATTTTATTGTTTTGTTTTTCTCATGTTATACATATTTTAAAAATCTACTCATTTTAACAGTGGCAATAAAATAAAGGTTTGGATTTTGTCAATTTTGGCATGACGAATACGTATGCAGGGTTTCTGCAGGTTTGAACAAGTCAAATTTAAGACTTTTTAAGACCTTTTAAAGACCATTTTGAACTAAATTTAAGACAAACATGAAGTACAAAAAAGTAAAGTAAGTGTGTGTCAGGGTTATCATAGTTTTTTCAAATTTCATTAGTTTTTATTTTAATTTAGTTTTCAGTTTGTTTGTTTTTATTTCAGTTTAGTTTTAATTAGTTTAACAAGTAGTTTTAGTTGAGTTTTTATGTGGGAATTTAATGTAATCTAGTTAAATATAATAACCCTGGTGTGTATGTGTGTGCGTGTGTGTGTGTGTGTGTGTGTGCGCGCACGCTTCACTCATTTTTTTTCAACAGTGGAAGACCAGAGGCTGCAGGAAAGGAAAGAATAGGAGGGTCTGTCACATACCTCCCCTCACATCAAACTGGAGGAGAGAGGGGTACAACTTTTTACATCCAAATCTGTTGCCAAAATGTTTAGCAACGGTGTTCAAGATCCAAAGCACCTTTCAACGCTTTCAACATCGGAGTTGAGCCGAAGATAGTTTGAATGTCGCTTGCCTGCGAGACGGCAGAGGCGGCGCAGAGTTCGGGTCAAGCAGAATTGGATGAACTTGGACTGGAAACTGGTGACAAAGGCATAAAAGAAAAGTGTGATAGTGTGACTTTGCTGAAGACTTTTAGAAGTTAACTGGTGTTTTTCTGATTTTGTGTGTGAAACCAGCGCTTTCACACCAAGTGTGCCCAAGTATAGGGTCCTCTTGTACACAGCGCTTCAAATTCACTATTAGGTACGACTTTTAACCAACTGAATTCAGGCTGTTCAAGCCAACATTTGTTAAATATACACTTTGCCATAGTTGTAGCAGATTCCGCAGTCAAAGTCTTTCTGGAACTGGCGAAGTGTATGGCGATAAATTCCGACCAGGCTGTTGGCAAAATGCCACTTATGTTCCTGGATACTTCAGAAACAAGTACAACGCACGAAGCTAACTGAATCTCACCGACACATTTCCCCAAAACAAAAACAAAAAAAAGGCAACGACAGAAGCAGTAAATGAACGTACATATTTAAGACCTAACTAAATGTAATTTAAGACCTATATGAAAAGGGAACGCCTCAGATGACTCGTCAAACAATCCCAGGGATTATCTGACCGACTGTCACTGCCTGGATGAATAAATCTGGCAAAACACTTTACATACTGTACTGCATGAGACCAAATAAGGAATCACAAGAGGGACTAAAGTTCATTTAATAAAGCATTGTAGCTCTTCCCATTAATGTCCTGATGTTTGACTGACACTGAAAAGAACATTAATGTAAAAAACACCCACAAAGTGTCTGACAAAATCACTCTAATGTTACTTATTTCCATGTCTTGAAAGGCCTTTAAGAAACATCGCTCCCTCTTTGTTTCCTGCCCACACTATGTCGGCATTTTTCACACCCTAAAATAAATGCAACAGATTGGACGGTGTCATTAACTTCCCACTACTTCGCCTGTGGGACTCATTATGCTGATATAATATTAAATATTTACATGAAATATGAACTTGAAATAAATGTAATGGTACATTTACTTAATCACAATTCTTTATAAATATTCCAGGCACACGCTGAAAACAACTGACAGATTCAAAATATAGTTTCTCCATAGGAGTTTGAAAGTTTCAACCTTATCTGCTGTTTACTGACTGCCTGGCAGCATTAATGAGGCACTGTTAATAATCAAACGGGAAGAACAAAATTGAGAGTTTGAATTCAAAAAGTACAGACGGAGGTGTCAAAAGTCTACACATTCTTTACTCAAGTAGAAGTACAGATACTTGTGCAAAAACAGACTGGTACTGATTCAACTCTTTACTCAAGTTAGAGTAATAAAGTACAGGCTCTGAAATGTACTCTAAGTGTAAAAGTAAAAGGTATCAATCGAAAGGACATTTCTGTGCGAAGCTCATGTCATGTTAATATAATTCTAACACTATTAAACCCAATGATTACTGAGTCTCATTCACAGGATGTCAAATACCCACATTTTGGATTGGTAAAGCAAAAACTGAGGAAATAAGAAAATCCAGGCAGAGAGCTGCAGGGTCTCTGCAGATACAAGAAACTAATACAGCTTTTCTCCCTTTCTGTCTGCTTTTGTCCTTTTACATCTGCTGTACGAGACATGCACTGACAGGTTGAAATCAATCTTGTGACCTTGGGAAGGCGGTGTGTAATAACACAAAATAAAAATAATGGAAATTAATAAAAGGGTATGTTTTAAAAATATAAGGAGTAGAAAGCACAGATATTTGTGTTAAAATGTAGGGAGTAAAACTAAAAAAACGTCATCAAAAGATAATAAATACTCAAGCACAAATACCTTAAAAATGTACATATGTACAGTAACAAAGTATTTGTGCTTCACACATCCATGAGTATAAATGAGAAGAAAGAGGAGGAAAAAAGAAGAGATGTGGCTGTCTCTGTATTGTCTTGGTGTTTCCAAAGATTAGCTGCAAACACTTCAGTGGACACGTGCTGTTTTTGGATTCTGTTGTAAAAAAGGAATCAATCTGCTGGTGGCTTTGTTTACACTAGAGTCACAAGATAAGTCTGAGGGATCGTGAGGAATTTACCAGGGCGGGAAAGCAGAAAAAAAAATGGCAAAGAATATGTATTTAATTTTTATGTTTTTCTCCAATCTTTGCTTTGCTCCCTTGTGATTTAATGAATAACTTTAACACTCAAGGCTCCTCACAACTAAAAATGAAACTGAATTTAGAAAAACAGGGAATAACATCACTCTTTAAAGGCAAAAGTTTTTGAATCACTGTTTTTTACTATGATTATTCAGAGCAGGTGTTTTATTATCTGATCTTCTTTCAAAGGCTCTGACTTTTTGCAAAGATCCACTCCAGTGTCAAGGCTGTTAAAGATGTCTCTATATTAACTCTCAAGTCAAGTACTCTTGCTACAGGGGCTAAAGCAGGTTAAGAACATTTTTAAAAAGCGTACTTTGTATTCACACATCTAACTCTTCTTAAAATGTGGTCAATTAAGCTGTTGTTCACATGTTTTATTAGATCGCTAAATCTTATTTTTGCGTCTTAGCAGCTCTGCGCATCTAAGACTTGCTTACCAGCTGGCAAAGGTGGTGATCTGTGTACTTTATTTACCTTTTTGAAATGTTTAATCCCCAGTAGTTGCTTTGAATAACAAATATAATACATCAGAAATAGCATGAACTGACATTAAAACATCACAAATAACTCAATTTTGATTAAAAGTTCAGAAAGAGTCCTGTCATTTCAAGCTCCAAACTGTTTCCATGTTATTTATATATACATATATACATATATATATATATATAAATATATATATATATATATATATATATATATATATATATATATATAATATATATATATATATATTATCACAGGTAATGGATGACAGTTTACTGAGTTACAATGCTCCCCTCTATAAACTGCTAATTGCTGTATTTTCTAACTGCCTGCACCATAATTACATGCTTAAAAAGGCATGAAGGGTAGCCATTCATGTCAGCTTTGTCACTGTAAAAGGTGAACGCAGAGTTCCAGTGAGCTGAAGGGAAACTGTCACCCAATCAGCTGTTGAATCTCCTGCTGTGCTCCTGCTTCGTCCCCACAGAGATGAGGTCTGAATATTTCATAACCGATCATTTGAAGGGTTGCAAGAGCTCCCAGTGTGACTAAATATTCAGTGAACCGCTACTCACATTTTAACCCAGTGGAACAGGATGAAAGGCTGCATCGTGGACGAGACGTGAGCTGCTCCTTGGAGGACCGGCCAGAACTCCCTCTCGGCTGATTCTCCTGGTCAGATATTCTGAAACCAGATAAATTATTCAGCAATGGATTTAAAGCATCTTTAATAGATATCCAATACATTTATACAGGATACAAAGTCAAACACATCTAACTAAAAATACAAATGCTGCTAAACCTCTGTGTTGTAGACCTTCAAAACATTTTGAGTTTCCTTTATAGAGAACCATAGACCATATAATAACTAGTGGATGGAGCCACCATGACATCACCCATGGGTTGTGGACAACCATTTTGAAGCCTCGAGTTTGGCATTACAGCCATTGCCATCTTGGTTTTGGAGCCAGAAGTAAACATATTTGGATGGGATGGGACATTAATTTACTAAATGAACATCATGCTGTGTAGAGGACGACTTTAGACGAGTGATGGGACTAAAGTGCAGCTCGGCTTCCTTTTTTTCAATCTGAACCAGACTGAGCCCAAAAGAGAATAACAGAGCCTGACCCAAACTCGCCAGGCGTTCAGTTTTTTAATCAAATTGAGCTCAAATTGAGCCTGACGCAGCACCAATGTGACTAGAAGAAACAGTGAATAAGCATGTATCTATAAAAATCAATTACAATTAGGTAAAAACATTAAATATATTGTCACTGTACTATTTTCAATTGAGTACATGTCAAAGACATCTCTGGCCATGAACTAAAAACAGGAGTACGTTCCCAGTGGCCTCAAGACAACCACCATCGTCTCTGTTCCTTAAAAATCTGCAGTGTCCAGTCATAACGACTACTGCCTTGTGGCTCTAACCCCACTTTGGTGAAGTTGAGATTGAGTTTGAGAAAATGGATCTCCAGCAAATCAATTATAACATCCCTGCCAGCCTAGACCCTCAATAGTCTGCTTTCAGAACCAACAGATCCACAGAGTATGCAATATCAACTGCCCTCCCCTCAGTCTTCACACACCTTGACCTATGTTTCAGCTGTTTGTTGATTTTAGCTCAGCATTCAATGTGATATCCCCCATGAAAACGATTGGAAGCTTTACACTCCAGGCTTGACTGTGCATATGGTTCTTGTACTTTCTCACAAACAGACCTCAGACTGTTCAACCACCTCTCTCAGGACTACAGTGGCTGGACAGTAAGGGTTATTTTATGCTCAATGCCAAGTATGCACACAGATACAAACTGTGTTCATTTCGTCCTTTTCTGCGCATTTTCTAAAAGTCGACGGATACGGACTAACAGAGCAGTATCTCTAGTAGTCGTGAGGGGCAATGTGGTTAATAGTTCAAACAAGATATGACAGGACAAGAGGAAGAAGTTTCAAATATGGCGCGTTGGTCTTAACTTTGCCCAGGCACAGAGACACAAGCATTAACTATAGAACTACTGAAATCTGACTCTTAGTGGCGCCTTCTAGTGGTTGTGTTGCTTAAGATCTATGCCAACGTGAAAGACACATGGAATGAGCAGTGACAGTTATGTGGTTTGAAAGCAACATCTATTTTCATACATAAAGTGACCATAAATAAGGACAATGTGCAGACAAACTACAGAAATCGACAGGATTCTGAAAAGTGCTGGAGGACATGTCTCCATGGTTCCCCAGTGGCAATTGCACCCTTGCGGCGGCGCCATTTTATGGCTCACCCTTCACTCTGACCTTGAGTCAAACAGATATCAATAAAATGTCAGATTATTATAACACAGGAACAGCAGCGTCATGGTTAGCACATTGGCCCTGCAGCAAAGAAACAACCTGTGTTCTTGTTGCTGCCTTGGTGCAGTTTGCCTGTTGCACTCAGTCTGCATGCTTGAACGGGCTCCAGCATACTGTGACAGAAAAGCCTACTGGGAAAAACATGATAAAGTCAAGTCACATGACCAACAAAAATAATGTCAGCGTTTCACTGATGATGCTATTCTGTATGCTGGACCTAACACACCAGAACCATAATGTAAATGTAACAACCTCTAACATCACACCTGACCTGAACCCATTTTAACCTCAGCTCTGATTACATACATCCCTACCATCCCTAACAAATGAGCTTCTTTCTTACCCACGGACTCCAAGTTCTTTTTTTGGTCGTATGGTTTTTGCAGCATCCATTCATTCTGTAACCCTGGCTAGGAATAGTAAATGAATAGAAGATAAGGCTGCATTGTAGCTCTAAAGATAATTCATAATGCTTGTGGAGCATCTAGCTTAGTTCACTTCCAGAGCATCTGACACTCCAGTCATACTTGACTCTTGTGTAATAACTTTAATCAAATAGAAAAATATGATGTTTTCCCAGCATAATGCCAGCTTTCTCTTTGTTGAGTGAGTCATTTATTTGAGGCTTTACTCATAAAAAGAAAAGATGAGAAACTCAAACTGGCTGCTGAAGAATTTAGCCTCACGATGTCCTATACTGTCACATCATAGACTGCCTTTATGCATGATTGCATATTGTTCCTTTCGTAGCTGAGCATGTGTTTGCACTTCTACTTCAAAACTGCATGGTTTTAACATTAAAACTATGCAGGCTCTCTGGCCTTCCCAAAAAAAGCATTTCGAATCTACAATTATTACAAAACTCAGCTGCACGAGTGCTGACAAGGACCAGAGGGCGGGAGCACATTACACCGGTTTTAAAGTCACTGCATTGGCTCCCCGTGCGTTTCAGGATTGATTTTAAGGTTCTTTTACTAGTTTTTAAGTGTCTTAACGGTCTTGGGCCTTCTTACTTATCTGACTTGCTTTTACCTTATCGGCCACTGCGGACCCTGAGGTCATCCGGCACCGGCCTTTTAACCATACCACAGGTTAGTTCGAAAAAGCACGGGGAGGCAGCTTTCACTTGTTATGGGCCCCGACTGTGGAACAGCCTGCCGGAGAACCTCAGGGTCACAGAGACTGTTGAGGTTTTTAAAAAGAGGCTCAAGACCCACCTTTTTAACCAGGCTTTTAATTGATTTTTTTAATTCTTTTTAATCCCTTTTATGCTGTGCTAATCAGAGCACTTGTATTTATTAATTTATTTATCTTTTATTTTTTATACTTTCTTACTGTTTTAATCACTCACGTTTAGCTTTTATGCTCTTATGTTTTAGTCTCACGTGTTTTTAGCCGTTATGCTTTCATGTTTTAGCCCCTCGTGTTTTTAGCTTCTACGCTTATTTTACTGTTTTAGTCTATCAGTTTTTAATCTCCAGTGTTTCCTCATGGGGGCCTGCCAGACTAGGAGTGGCCTCTGGTCTGGCCGCGGGGGGTGCTGCCCCGTGGACAGTTCCGGCCCGGGTGACTAGAGGGCTCTGCACCTTGGTGCAGGGCCTCCTGTCTGCCCGGGTTGGGGTGGTCTCTGTGGCAGCGATCCCTGCGACCTTGGACTGGGGTCTCTCCCGGTGTGGTTGGCCCCCCCCAAAGGTAGCTTCCTCTGCGCCTCAGGTCTCGCTGCCCGGCCATGTCTCTGTAGTGACAGCTAGTGTTTGTGTAGGTGTGAGTGTGTGTGTGTCTGTGTGCGTGTGTCTGTGTGCGTATGTGTGAGTGTGTGTATGAGTGTGTATATATTTGTGTATGTCTCTATGCATGACTGTGGGGGTGGGAGGGTTGGGTTCTTTTAATTTTCTTCTCCTGATTTTATTTGATGTTTCTCTTTTTCTGCTGTCTGTACATCTCTGTAAGGCACTTTGTGATACTTTTCTGTATGAAAAGCGCCATATAAATAAAGGTTGATTTGATTTGAATTTTCACTATTTTATCAGGCCGGGTGATGCTTTCAGACTTCTTTCCAGCACTCACTGGTTTCCATTCATTTTTGTATGATGTTGAAATGTTGAAATCAGCAACGGGTGTGAACGCCTGCTTTTGTGTTGTTAGAATTATGCAACGTGTTATAATTATGTTATAATATGTGGATCAAATCAGCCTACACTTTCAACATCATCACTGCACTGTGCAAGGGTAGTGTATTTGATTGTGTTAGCTCTGCTGGCTCACTTGACTCAAGGCTTTCATGTCACTGGAAAGAAATAGAAGTAAGTAGCTGTCTGAAAGGCAGGAAACATTTTCTAAAATGTCAACTACACATAAACCTTTCACACATCCAGAAGTTATGTTTCTCGATCGGTGCGGGTTGCAATGAGTGGATACTCAAAAGATTCTAGTAAATTCAAATATTTCAGACATTTCTGCAATCAAAATATATATATTTTCTAATTTCAGAAGAAGAAGGTAATAATGAACACTTACTGTGTTATGACAAGGAATTTAAAGGGCAATGCTGGCAATATTCCATATTTCTCTTCAGTCAACAGATGCTATGTGAAGACATCAATGCTTGTCTGTCTCTCAATATTTTCTGACTTTGCTACCATGTCTGTTGCATTTAAACTCAATCATTCCTACTAAAGTCTTAAATCTCTAAAAATGGGTCACAGTTATATAGTTTTTAAAGACAGAATAAAAGTAATAATAAAACATTTGTGGTAAATAGGCTACAATATGAAAGCCAGAATTACCGCCTTGTGATTTTATGCCTCTGCCACCTAGTCAACCTGCTTTTCATAACACTGAGATCTGTGCTTCTAGGTCCAATTTGGTGTTTCAAGGCTTAGAATGGGAGCCATGATGTTGATGCTGTTTTTGTGACAGTGCTGTCGACAGTATCACTACAGGAGAATGCAAGGAGGGTGGAGAGAGAAGTTGTCTATTTCTGCTTTAATAAAAAAGTATTATGTGTATCTTACAGCGAATTGGAAGTGATCCCTACATTGACGTTATGTGAAATCAGACAGTTATTGCCAGTGAGAAACATGCTGCCTTCACCTAAAGACTCTTTTTACAGAGGACCGATTGAGCTTCATCACGTGGCGCAATGACAATCACCAGCTCGTGTTGAAGTACAATGAAAAAAAGATGTTGCTGCAAAAAAGCTACAAATTCGCAAAGGACATTTGTGTAAAATTGTAATCAGTTTAGGAATTCTTGAAGTGTGGCTGTGAATGTGTTTTGTAAGGTCACGGTGACCTTTGAACATCTTATTAGTTAATCCCTGAGTCCAAGTGGACATTTGTGACAAATTTGAAGTAACTCCCTTGAGGCATTCCTGAGATATCGTATTCACAAGAATGGGACGGACAGATGAACAACCAGAAAACATTATGCATCCGGTTACAGCGGTCTCTGGCATGGATGCATTAAAAATGTTACGGCCATTGAAAGTCTCCTTGACACACAAACTCTGTGGTCATCTTTCAAATGCAGCAGAAATCACATTATGGTTCAGTGGTGTTTGGCATTAACCCTGCTGAGCAGCGCAACAGAAAATCAGAGGCTGCAGATAATGTGGTGTTGGGGAGAAGGTGATAATGATTTGTTAATGGGTCTGGGTATTTGTCCACGTTGAGGAAACGGCCAAACACAGAGGACATTTCGCATCAGGCCAACACGCTCACCGAGTTCTGTTCTGATCGAACCTTGAGGGCCCTCCAGAGCCTTTCCACCGACATCCACCCACCCATCTGCCCACAGTATGATTCTGGAACAAAGCATTTGCCTCAACCTCTCATCTGGTAATCAATGTGGAGAGACCACTCAACATAATTGATATAGGATGTGATGATGTTTTTGTTTTTTTTCTACACTCAAGCACACACACATACACAAAGCTGGAGCACCCAGTTAAGTGGATACTGAAGAGGAGGGCGTTGTTGTAGAGGATACATTCTCATTTGCATATGAATAACAGAGAATAATGAATTCCTCCTGCTTGTTATTGTTCGAAGTGAAGCAGTACATGTGTTCCCTCTTAAATTAAGCCATAATGAGCAATTCGGTGGTTGCTGCCATTGTTTGCGATGCATCACCATTGTACTACATTGAGGGCCGACTGAACTGCTTAATTAACAAACATATAGACCTATTGTATCACTCAAAACTTACATGATAGAAGTTCATGCAACCGTAGTGATTATTGGGTTTTCTATTTGCGTAAAAAACTGATGATGATGAATATTTGATGTATATTGTCAACATTTAAAGCAACAAATAAGATGAGAAAAAGAGAAGAAACAGGCAGCAAACCAAAAGCCTTTGCACGCCAAAAAAGAAAAACATCAGCGCTTGGGGACGTGAATGAAAATGTCCTACAATAAGAAACCCTAAGCTGAGAGAGAGCAGATCTCCCAGTGGCTTGTTTGACTCACTCATCTGAGCGAGTCAAACATAACAGAGCAGTGATGGACGTGGCTTGAGTCTCACTGGGTTTCCTCGATGTACTCTCCTATGAATTATGGATGAAAAAGCGCCCGTTCGAAGAAAAAAAAAAAAAGCACATACAAACACATACAACCAAGTGCTGACTTTTTCACCATATTTCCGTAGTGTAAAAGGCCACAGTGTGACCTAAACTAAGTGCTTGGCTAATCACAGTCTCATAATATCTGAAACCACCTGTCCAACAGTGGGAGTGGGAGGGAGTGTGTCTGACAGGCTTTGCGTCTTTACTTATTTAATATGTAGGAATTCTGAATTCAAGTGTCCAAAGATAACAACATTAGTCACAGATTTTGTAGCGTCATCAACAAAAACCACAAGGTACTCAAGGTAAGGCTGCTTTTCACTTGCACACCCGTCGCTACTTCCAGGATAGAGAAATTTGGCAAACGAGACTAAACCTAACTTGAATAAACCTTTCAAAAGTTGAGTAAGGGATAATGCCCGATGAGGTGTCCATAATCAGGAATTAATGGACGACGCAGTGACCTTAGAACCGCCTCTGCGAAGTCCATTAATTCCTAATTATGGACACCTCGAAGGGCATTATCCCGCTTATACCATGGCCACTTGCCAAAGAAAAGAAATTAAGATCATTAATTTATATTTTCATGCATTTTACAATCAAAATATAAAGTTTTTCACAAGCCATAACTTAGTTTCCCTGGTAACGACTGAGGGTTTGACTAACACCTGGAACAATCATTACCCTCCCGTAAGGTTCTTATGCAACGGAAGCGTTGTTCACTCCTCCAGTAAATAGGACGGACCATAGATACGACTTGGCAATGGGAGATATTCTAGTCCGCTCAGTGATGAACCAGAATGCTAGCAAGATTCAAAGTCAATAACATTGTGTACGGTTGACAAACAGTAAATATAATTTGACAGTATGTTTAACAACAAGACCAGCTAGCTAACCAGTCATGTCATTGTCCCAAATCAATATCAAGATTTTCATGAACAAATGATCGGCTGTGTGTAACGTTGCTGTGGTCGCAGCCTGAAGTAGAGAGCTGAAGAGCGAACGGGATGTGAGATTATTCGCTTTTGTGATATGAAGTATCAGTAAGTTTAGAGGGGAAGTGTACTTTCTGCACCTTGTGTGTTACAGTCGCCATCCTGTGGAGTTCAGAGGATAAGGCACTGACGGACTGACGGACTGCACTCAGTGCATTTTAGAGACAGGCTGATACGCCAGCTAGCACGTTAATTTAGAAGGGTGAACAGACAATTTGACTGGAACTACTTAGTAGGTGTCCATATATCAGGGATTAATGGACACCCTGCAGCCAATCAGAATCGAGTATTCCCTCAGACCATGGTATAACAGTTGTTAAATTGTATTCACCATAAGTGAAGCGATTATTTATGTATGATTGGGGTTACTTGTTCAGTCGAACCTTGCAAAAAAAAAAAGGTTACAGCTTGTTTATGTTCGTACCGTTAAGCAAGCAAACGGGTCAGTGTTAAGTAACTTCCCAATTAAAGCAAGTAGGTTGCCAGCTTGGAGGTTGTTGTTGATGTTTCACCAAGCAATGGGGACTTTGAGAACAGTACATACAAATAGAGGAAGGAATGGAACAATTGGTGCCCAATGACAGGCTTTATACCAACTGTCTACATCTGTTAAGTCAGAATACTCAAGCAGTATTTATCTACCCCAAGCACTCACCAGAGACTCCAGTTCTGTTATTTTTTTTTTTTCCCTCTTCTCTCGGTAATGTTACATTCATGAAAAGAGGTACATTTCCACTCCAGCCCCAGTCAGCAGTCAACATTACAATTTAATAACAGCCGCCAATGGAGGTCACCTCGGCGGATTGCAGCTGCAAGGTCAGGTCAAAAAAAACAGGAGTGAAGATAAACACACTTTTAATCCCAAAAGTTAAAAATATATCTCTGAGCTTTCCTCTTGTCAGTAAATTGGTCCAGATCAGAGCAGAATCCCAGGTGTTTATTCCTCCAGAAGATCTGGTTCTGCACCCGACTCTCTCCTCCAGCACTGGCCGACTCCCCCTGCTCCATCCCACCCTCCATGCAACACATTTTGTTTTAATAGAGAGCCCCCTCTAGTCAGATTTGACATATGTTACATTGAATTCACGATCCACTTTACACAATGATTAGCCAGGTGTGTGGAGGTGAGGAAGCAGGCAAGGTTTAAACTTCTCTCTCTTTTTTCATCCTTCATACACCTATTTCCACCACCCTTTGTGTCGACAAGTAAGTGCAACACAATGAATGCCTTCAGCGCGAGGATGTCTGAAAGTTTTCTATAAGCGCCTGATAGCTTCAAATAAGCCCTCTGTGTTTCCTGCGCTGTATATTGTTGTCTATCCTCGTTATTTGTGTATATTTTTCTAAATTGTGATCAATTAAATCTGAATCTAAATTTTAAGATATATTCTATCTTGTCCCTCTTAATGATTCTCTATATTTTGTTTGGCCCATTGTCAAGCATTTGGAATAGTTAGAAACCCTTTCGTCCTTAAGGTGTAATCAGGATGAAAGCAAATCCAATCTTCTTGCATTATTCACACAAATTAGACCGCTGGACCACCTGTGTCCTCACTAACACTCACTGTAGGATTACACAAGCAATTCATGCGCTGACCAAGTTCATGTTTGTTTTTAGCTCAGCCACTAAATGATCTCTGAACTCTGAAGGAACTCCAGTTCTTTCTGCCACTACCCTCCAGTCTCTGCTTTTCCATCTTGGAAACTCTATATATCTATAAAGTAGATTCTTAATGCCCAGGGGTTCTCGCAAATTTTTCTGCTCAAGTTAAAACATTCTCAACTTGCGTGGATAGGTTGGCGTGGCCCGGGGCAGATTCTTGTCTGCATCTCCCTCTTTTTTTTTTCTTTCTTTTTTACTTTTTATGCAATCATGTCACATCTAAAATTCACCTCACAGTGTGAATGGTTTGTTCCTTCTTGCACTTGTAGATTGTTGGTACACTTGAGATGTGGTCCAATTATGCATACCACTTCCCTTGTCCAG
Source organism: Diplodus puntazzo (assembly GCA_963678695.2). Classification (NCBI taxonomy): domain Eukaryota; kingdom Metazoa; phylum Chordata; class Actinopteri; order Spariformes; family Sparidae; genus Diplodus; species Diplodus puntazzo. The sequence continues at coordinate 14,741,709 of OZ023161.1, read as the reverse complement.
GTATACTTCAACTCGAAAGAACCTGTGTTGTTCTTCAGTGAGGTTAATGAAGCCTTGAGAAATGTGAAAAAGTGACCCGATATACCCGCCCAATAGCTCTCTAATTACAGAGGTACTCCACAGTAAAATGTGTTTTTTACAGCGCTGAATTACCGTACATTACTGCACTCTGATGAGACACATCAATTCTGGTGTTATAGGATTGAAATTTCTTACCAAAATATAAAAAATGGCATTTAATGGGTTGGCAATGGCTCAACCCACCTTTTACTGTTTTAAATCATCCTCAAACTTGCAGGCCCAATGCTGACATGCAGAGTCAGCCGTTTGGGATTTCTTCACATCATGAAATTTACATTAATAATGAATGTTAACATCCTCTATATAAAATATAGCTTTTTGCCATTGCCATTGACTTCATGGGAACTTAAAGTTGTTTTTTGGCTAACCCTCGTTGTGGTTTTCATCATCATCATCATCATCCAGACCTTGCTTTTGTCAGCTGTATTACTGGACTGCACTCTTTCCCTAGATGATCCCTCTATAAACATCAGGGATGCAGCTATGTACTGACAGTCCCCCACATTCACAAACCTGAGAGCCTCTCAGCCACTCTGGGCAGCTAGCAGCTCAGCTACAACACATGTGCCACACAGAAACTTAAACAAATGGCTGTGAATGTGGTTCTAGTGAATGTTGGCAGACTTTTTCCAGCATTAACTCAGAGTGTGACAGCAACTGCTAATGGCAGGTTAGCTCTGATTACTTGACGATCCTGTCACGCTGATTGGTATTGGTCAGTACATCACACACGTCCCTCTGGTCGGTGTGTTTTTACCCCCCGCGTCACACACTACATTATCACACACAACTGCAGTGGATGTCTTGTGCGGTAAAGCAACTGAAACAGGATAGAACGATTGATGAAAAGCCTGGAAATATGGTAAAGTTCTGCTTCTTGGAAATTCCTTGCATGTCTGAATCACATCTAACCAAACTGATTGCTTGGCTGCAGCCTCTCCTGAGGATTGACTTGGCTCATATTTGCAAAAGCCAGTGCATCCAAAGTTCACGTACCTTTGATTCAACATCGTGACCGCTGAGATGTGAAGAGACATTAAGAAATTTATGGCAGCACGCTGCCGCCTCCCCTCCACACACACGTCCCACCCCCACATTATGAGCCAATGTCACCTCTCTTCCATTCAGAGCAGGCGATTCAGACTGATGCTGTAATGAGCTGCTGTTTGTTTGGCTACAGGCTGTCTCAGATGACGCATGATGCTGTCACTCAGATTTCAGCGGCCCCGTTGGCACTGAATCACCATCTGAGTCTGTCACCGCCCCATGTTTGATCAAAGGAAAGTTCTCAAACAATTTCAGTGTTATCTCTGGCATAAAATGTTCTTATCCAGGGTTTATTCCTTCTTTTTTATTACTGTTGTTAAACCTTTTATTCATCCAGACAAGCCCAGAACATGTTCTTATTTACTCCAATGACTAGGGAATTTAACTGTGGGGGAGGATGTGTTACACATCATTCATTTGCCAGTACCCTCATCGCCAATCATTATGTGTTGTTGGCTGCTTTGCTGGAGCAGCAGGGCCTAAGTGCCATGCTCAAGGGCACATAAATCACAGTTTTTGACACTGAACCCGACATACTGGAGCTGTACAGTGGAGGGTCTATGTGTTCAATTAAAAGATGAATACTCACAACTAGGAAAAATGCGGTCATATAAAGCAAGATAACGCAATAGTTTTTGGAAATACAGCAACCTGATTCGATTTTTTTCTTTGGTATAAACATGTTTTTGTGGCTTGTATATAATTAAGGAGTTTATTTCTCATTATCTCTACATTCCCACAAAAATATTCTGGCAAAAGCTGAATTGTTTTGACATTTAATGTTTTAAATTTCCACTATGCTGCCCACACGGTTTTTGCCCTAATTCATGATGACAGGGTGGCTCTGAAGGTACATAATTGTACCTTTCACTGCATAAACACCTATGAGGTAAACAGCTCAAAATGTCAGTCTGAAAGGTAAAGCAAAACACTGTTGTTAAAATGTTTACTTAAAGCTTGGATGCATGATTTTTTTTAACATTGATACAAAGTTTATCTCAAGTCCAACTTTTTGTCTTTCCCCTTTTTTCATTAGGTACAGACAATCTAGGTTCAAAGGAGTATTCTGTCAACCACATCTCAAGGTCTCAACTGGCAAAGGAACAAAAATCCTTTAAATGGGACAATTTCTAATGCAATGTATTTTTAAGTGTGTCCAGCGGATTCAGACTGGTTTTGGTCTAGGCACGAAAACTGGGCATTGATTAGTCCAAGGGCCAGGTTTTTACTTGCAAAATAGTTCATATGACACGCTCTCCGACCAATCAGCAATCTTTTTACCAGATCCAAACAGCCACATTTGAAGGCAGGGACAAAACTGGCCATTACAGGAAGGTGTCGTTATCGTTTAAAATGGGCAAAAGGCACATGTTTTAGATGATCTCTTGGTGTTGAACTTGGTTGTTAGCATGAAAAATGAAAGAAATACTTGTGTCACGAACAGCAAAAGATAGCTAGAGAAAAAAAGTTCCAAGATCTGGCTTTCTCTTACCTCCAGGCCAATCACTGTGAAGTGGGTGTGAAACTTGGACCATCTGTTTCTAAAAGTGGCAGAAATGGTTAACACAGAACCAGAGAGGGTTCCCAAAGCTATTTGACAGCCACAAAAGCAGTACTGAGGGAGCCCCTTTAGCTGGAGCATTTTGCAAGACTTACATCTATAATGATCGTTATTCAATGTTCCAAAAATTAGGACTGTTGACTGTTTGCTTTCCTATAAGTAAATATTTTGGCAAGCGAATATAAAAACCCTTGCTTATTTCAGAAGAGTGAATCAAAAAACAAAAGCAGGAAAACTAAATAAAAAGAGACATTTCATTCCCCCCCCCCTCCCGACTGCCAAGGTGTTGAAGTCTCCTCAAGCAATCACTGAACTACATCTCAAATATTCCTCATTACACTGCACACACGTACGTGATGTAGAGGCTGAACAGCATCCAACTGAATTTGTTCACTCGGAAGTACTAACAGTCACACAGATGATGTACTGTTGCCCTCCTGAACACTACCAGAGCCTTGGTATTTCAGTGGAAGGACACTACTGGTCTGCTGCAGCGTCTCAGTGTCCTTGAGAGAACGACTGTGCAATGAAGCAACAAAGTGCTTTATTAGATGTCCCCTGATAGATCTGGTCTGAGGTAGAATTCATGTCTCCAGTCAGAGGGATAATGTTTGGCTTCGAGTCAAGAGGGAGTGTCCACGGGGTATCTATCACTTGAGGTGACTGAGTGTCAAATAAAAAAGCAGTGCCGGGTAATTTTACAGGATGAAAGTCAATACAGTCAATACAGGCAATCATCTAAGGGACGCCCCTCGCCTTACTTCAAGCTACTCACCGGTACAGATACAGCACTGGGCCAAATGGTTTGAACCTGCTCAGAGGAGATTTGTACATGCAGAGTCAGATTAAAAAACAATCAAGTTAAAGGAGTTCGACATTAGAGGTTTTTTTATGTACGTCTGTGGAGGAATGTTGTGTTTTTATTATTTTTCACAAATATATTTACTTACAAGGGTATTATTGTTAAAAAAAGTAATTGAAAAAAAACATTAGAAAAAATGTCAAAATATGGTTCCGCTGGTTGCCTGCTTCCCATCTGTATGATAGGCTAACTGCATATAAATATGACAGTGACATCAATCTTCTGATCGAACTCTCAGCAAGAAGTCAATCAAGTGCATTTTTCCAAAATGTCGACCTATTCCTTTGAACTATTTAGACGAGATGCAACCTTTGCGTGTTCCTCCATCTAGGGCCTGATGCCACACTACTTTTTTTTGGATCATGTCACTTTCAAGATATGTGACTGAAGAAATGCATTGTGAACTGTTAATGGATATTAGAGCATAGGCAGGCAATAATTCTCAGCTGAAGACAAAATGTTGAGTTTCTATCTGCTCCAGAGGCTAAGAAATAAAGGATTCAGTGAATGTTTACAATTCTGTCAAGGTTATTAGAAAACCCTTGGGTTTTAGGAAGTGTTTTCAAATAATAGGGACGGACGCTGGGTCTGGTTAACAAAAAGTTTGTTTGAATGGACACGAACAATGTGGAGATTTTTATTCAAAAAATTTTTTCCAGTCAAGAAGGACTGCAATCTCTTTCATCTTCAATAAACTGTCCAGCTTAACATTTTAACCGCCCAAAGATTCAGTTTAATGAAACAGTAGAAATTCCTGACTTTAAGAGGCTTGAATCAGTCATTTAATTATAAAAAAAAATAGAAAATAACTCGACATGATGATCAAAACTGTTGTTCTATTATTCATCTGTCTATTAATAAATCATTACTAATAATGATGAATAAGTTTCAGCTTTAATAACATGAAAAACTATACATAAATGAGAAGCTGGATTTTTTTTTAACAATTTGCCTGAAGAATGACTTCATTAATATCAATTAATTGATTATCAAACTGACTATTCAATTAAATATTGTGGCTGCAGATCCAAGCAGCCTGTGAATAATGTTTTTTGTGAGACCTCTGACAGACTGTAAACTTCCATTTTATCTTCTGAATTATGCAACTAAAACACAATTATATTAAATGTTTTTCATATTTCGGTAATGTGTTGGCTGGAAACTCTGAAAATTCTGCTCTTATCGCAGCCAAACAACCAGCATTGGTCTGAGTTTCACCCTAAAAGATGACGGGGATAAGAAGCCGAGACTTACTTTCATGTCTCCAATTTTGAGTGTGCAAAACAGGAAGGAAAAAGGAAGCAAACCAGCCTTTGATTTATATTCAAATGAGAAGTATACAGGGGAAATTGGATTTCTCTTTCATTTCAGAGAATGAATATCCTGGTGGCAGATCGTATTGTATCATCTTGTGGCGTTAATATCCAGCTCTGAGCGTCAGGAGCTTTTCTTCATTACAAAGACTCAGAGGAACTTTTACACCTCCTTGCCGCGGAATGCAATGACAATTTCCATTTCTTTTCCAATGTTCAAACAATACCCCCGAGGCCATTTAAGACATTTTTCACTCGTTTTAATTTACACATGAAAGGCAATAGCATATCAAAGGAGTTCTTCTTAAAAAAAAAAGTCTCTGCATTATATCCCTTATGTCAACAAACTCGGCTAATTCTGTACCTCAAAGCAAGCCAGCCGCAGGACGATCCTTTTGTAGGTGTAAGTGAGTTCAGCATGTGTATACAGTGATGAAAAATTCAACAACGTACACAACCACTCTAATCAGACTGCACTGTCTCCTGGGAGAAAACACCATCAACCACTGAACCCAGAGAAGAGCCACTCTCCATTAGCAGTAAGCCCTTTCTGGGCAAAACCCTTTAGCACATAATTCTGAGTTTGATGCATACACGTTGTAATCCCCAAGCGATACACTCGACCCCCCCAGGCTTCTGTAATGTTACAACTGTCACAAACAAAGGACAGGCAGACTGGAACGAGGGTATTCTCAGGATAACGAAGTGCTATAAAGCAATCAAGCACTGACCAAGCTGGTTTGTGTGCCAGTTCGGAGCCAGTGCCTATTCTCGAACCAGTTCTTTGTGACTGGACAACCAAAGAACCGGCGGACTGTCAGGACAACCGGTTTGAGAGCGGCAACTATACTTTGCTGGTCTAAAATAAAGGATCGTTTATGTCGGGGAGGGGGCTATTGTGACGAAGGAACAACTTATAATGACCGCCTTTTCAAAAAACTAGAGCTAGTCGAAGCGTAGTGTCTGATTTATCAACAGTGGCATTTGCTTGAAAAACTCTGAACCAGCAACCGGCACCAGCCAAGAACCAACACATGGGTCGCGTTGGTGAAAAGGGGTAAAGGTGAATGCTTTGAGAACTGGCTGGACATATAAGATATAAGCCATACTATCCGAATGACCACATTAAAAATAGTTAAACATGCATTTGTGACAATGACAAGACAGGGGTAGACAATAAGGGAAATTTGCCACTGGCCCTCCGGGCCAGTGGCTTTTGAAGATCACTGGCCCCACCATTCTAACCACTGGCCCAGGACAATGTCATATATCGATCCCCATATAAACGAAAACGAACGTATCCCAGCCAATTCCTGTGGTCTAGCCATCAAGGCTGGAACTTTCTACGATACCAAAACTAGTAAATTTCCATGATTCTCGATACTTATTCGATACCACGATTTAAGAAAAAAAAAATTATTAGGCTACTTTATTTAATAAAGGGTTAGGGTAAATAACTGTTTCACATCAAGCTTGTATTTAAGCTCCACAGTAAAAACAGAGTTAAAATGGTAAATATGCCTCAACACAAACGTAAAGTCATGTAGTCATTACTTTTATCTTCCAGTAGTTCAATGATAGAACTGTTGTTCTCATTCATTCACTTTTAGGCTGCTTCCACAGACTGATGCAAAATTAGGTCATTGTTTCATTTCTCAGCTCTATTTTGTGTTTACACACGTTTGTTTTTTCTCTGCTCCAAACCATGGATGTATTATGTTGTAAACGCGCACCACCGCTGTGGCACACACCGAGCAGCTGGAGCGCCTCGAGGATCGGCCACGTTCACATAAATGGACCGCGAGCTCGACTGTAGCGGCACCGAGACCCAGCGCGTGCTCTGGCCCGCGTGTAAGGTCCGCATCGGTCCCAACAGGACTCTACACGACGCGCGCTGAGGGCAAAGTTTAACGGTACCGAAAAAAAAAGGTTCTTATCGGTTCTAGTGACAACCTTCAATCAGCAGCAGTGAGCGAGCGGCACGCGTCCCGCAGGAGCGAGCGAGCTGTGCACACTGCAGTTGCTTGTAGGTGGTGTGCTGTCGTCCCAGGACACAGCGCTCGCTGCGCACAGAAAGTAGATGTCTCTGTCTTTGATCGGGTCGGGATCTCGTAACACTATTAGCGGTAATTAGCTACCGAGACGATTTCACAGAAATCATTTCAAACCACAGGGAATTATTTTTCACTGGCCCCACCGGGCCAGTGCTTGCAGCGTTCTGGTGGCCCGGACAGTTTTAAAAGTACATCCGGGCCACCGGGCCATTTATATTGTCGACCCCTGCAAGACAGTTAGCAGTTGCTGATTTTCACATTAACGTTGTGTGTAATCAATAAATCTGCTAACTACATTCTTGCTTACTTGCTTCCAACTTCCCAGAGCCGAACGTGACGTCCTTAAAAATATCTTGTCTGTTTATGCAACAGCCCAAACTGAAACATATTTCATTTAAATCATACATGACCAAGTTGAAGAGCACGTCCTTATATATCAAAAAGAGGTTGGACCCGGCAGATATTTGGCATTTTTGCCGACACAAGTAGTCAATTAACGTTCTTTTGATTTGTCAATGTAAAACAGAGCTCTCTTTAAGGAAATGATTTGGCTAGTTGTTCGGCACAGATATACAACCATACATGTTGTCAAGGCTCATTGATTTAAATCCAACAGTACTGGCCAGTTGGTAAGAAAATACAAGAAAAAATACAACATAGCAACATAACAACAATACAACATAAGCTCCTTTCACCATGAGTTCCATTTACAGTAAGTTTAAAACTGGACTGAGATGAGATAGCTGCCACATCTTTCCATCTGGGAAAGGCTAGTCTTAATGACATGTCTCAGCTAGTTTTCTATATCTAGATACATATCACGATCCAACTGTTTAACCAGTGTGGTAATGCCTGTGTGACCTGGTTAGGGTTAGAAGTGCCAGGGGAAAAACATTTCCTGTTAACTTTGGTAACTACTATGACCTCTTTAGTGGAAGATGCCAGATGTAGATAAAATCATATGTTCAGATGAGGTGACGTTTTCTGAAGTTATGGTAGAGGTAATCCAAATGAAAACAGGTTGGCCCAGTAGGTGGTTAGACCACTTTAGGTGTTTAAGTTTTGATTCCTCCTAATGCCCAAGTATCCTTCAGCAAGACACTCCAGTCCTAAATACTCCCTGAAACAGCTCTGCTCTGGGACTTTTAAATGACTTCAAATGTGTGTCAAGATGCTACAGACTGTGTTGAATTTTCTCTGGCGCCATCTAGTGAACATACATGAGCCCATACCAAAACTTTTTCGCTTTCTTAATTTTTATTGCAACACTGAAAACTGACCGATCATTAGAGTGTGTTCAGCAAGATTAGAAGAGAGCTCACTTAGTTTTTGACCACGTTTTAAAGTATCTGCCTCTGAGATTTTTGCTGCCACCAAAATAATATATTTTTTAATGTAGTGCTCACAGTAAGAAAAGGTATATTAACAACTCAGTATGTCTATAACCAATTGTATATATGTTAACTGCTCCCAGAGTGTTTTGTGGATAAAGTAACACCAAATGTTGAAGGTTTTCAGTCATCCAGGTCATGGTAATTCTAAGTGCTGCATCGTAGACAACTGGACTCGTTTAAGTTTCTTGAAGACAATTCACTTCTCACCGTGATTCTCACACCAAATACGACACTGTTGATTAATGTAATTCTAGTGGTGGAGGCAGAAATCGCAGAGACATATCAGTCAATAGCTGGACAACCAAAACTATCTACACAGACCATACAGATGCACTTTTTTTTTAGCATTTGGGTGAACTGACCCTTTAAGCCTAAAGAGCATATGATACAGAAGCAAATATTTAATAGATAAAGCAAATAAGTTACTTGATCACTTTCCCTTGCAGAGACCCAAGATACGACCAACTGTTTTTAAAGTGCCACTTTTTATTCGCTTTGAGGATGTGTGAATCTTTGGTGTGTGTGATGTTTGGCTATCAATGTGTCAGGCTAAGTTAATGCTGCAGTGCAGTGACAACGTTGGCAACTTGATAGAACCTTTTCTTTCCATCTCTGCAAACATCTACTATACAAATCTGGTATCTCTGTTGATTTTTTTTCTTCACTTTTATCACTTTTTTGCATGCAAACAGTACTGACAAAACTGCTACAGTGAACAGATCCCAATAAATTAAAGTTCTCTCATCGGAAAACTTAAGTTCAAAAGTTTGTGAGAATATTCTATCCACAAAGGAGTTTCTTCCTTTACTTCCAAAGTACAGTACATCCAAGCTCCTTGTGTAATCCAAAGGCAATAATCCATCTTGATCCTCCCCGTCAGTCTCCTCCTCATAGTATCCCAAAATGACACACCGATATTGTTTAGAAAATGAAAAGCTGCAATCTGCAAACAAGCAAACAGTGGAAGGGATCTCCGAACAGTGAGCGAGGCATATGGCATAATCAAAAGCATCAAATATTTGTAATGTGAAGCGCAAGATCCAAAATCAATCCGCTGCCAATTCTGGATCAGCTCTAACCTCCAGAGGAGCACGAAGGATTTTGAGATACTTTTTATATCGCTCGCAGCCATCTGAGTCCTGCAACACATCTGCAGATAGGGTTTCTGAACATATGGAGTTCATTCTGACTCAATCAAAATAGTTTGTTCCTCCTCTGCCTTTGGATTAGTAAGGAAGTTCTGTCGCTGGAAGACTGCCAGGTTCATTCCCTGCAGGGAAGGGATAAGTATTCATCTCTAGGCCCTCTACTGTTGGGGTACATTTGATCGCAGCATTTTTTTAGGTGGGCAACTGCTCCACTCGCGCAGCTCAGTGGCCAGCAGCAGCAGGTTTCAGTTAAACTCAGGTGTGAATGTCTGTGTGTGTTGAGTAGGTGTGATGCTGCTGATTAAGAGCAGGAGCGTGCAGCCAAACTTACTGCGTAATCTAAAAAGACTGAAAGGAAGAGATCATGACCCAGAGACCTGATTAGAGCAGTCTCACTCATTTACACCTTAGCTCTACCTGTAGTATAAACCCAAGACGTTTTATACCTCTATAAAACTTAGTATCCCTACAGCTGGACAGACCTGCTTTTTCTGCTGGACAGAGGACTGGACTTGGATAAGAAGCAGCTCTGTTGGCTTTAAAATGGCTACTTGGTGGCAGATTCCCCATCAGGCCTCATGCTAAAGGGTTCCAGGCGCTCACTCTCAGGCAGCATGTTGTTGAGTCGCTCCATGAGCGGCACTGTCTGGTCGATGCCCATCTGGATGCGTCTCAGGATCATGGACATCTCATTGACCTTCTGGATCTGCTCGGCATACTTAGCGTAACGCTTCTGGCGCTCCTGCATTATGCTGAACAAGGTTTCTACTGACAAGTCCATCTGGAAAGAAACAGGCACAAGAGGAGAAAAGAGAGATTAAGTGTTAAGTGACTTTTGATGATACTTTGAATCATCTCATAGTAAAACAGAAGCAAATTGTTCTTCACCATTCTAACATGGATATCATTTCAGTAGAGCATATATAAGCAGTGTACAGTACAAAGACAAGTCTGCAAATAAATATAAGACTGAAACATAAAACTATTGGACATTATCAACTGTCAACATGTCTCTCTTTATCAAATGTTGTCAAGGCAAGCCAAACTAAAAGTTATTTTCACATGAATGCCGGCTAACTTATGTGTATTGCAAGGAGAAGCAGGTCATTATCGGTTGTCAGTATCATGTATTCTTAATTATTCTCAATGATTCAATCATTTTAATTTCATATGTAAAATGTCAAAAGTGCTAATCACAATTTGCAGTGCCAATGCTAAGACTTCAAACTACCTCAAATTACAAATTACTTTTGTTTTGTCCAAACAAATAAAATTGTAAAAATAATTTCTGATGGATTTTCTCTCAACCTACAAGCGAAAATCATCTAAAATCATTAACTTTTAGCTGTTGAAACAAAAAGGTGCTCATGTCAGTGCCAGTCATTGAACACAATGTTTAATATTGGTGTTTGAGTGAAAAATAACAACGCCCTATATGCTAAATGTCTCATGCTGCACTATGGTCTTCTCACCTCTTTGATCCTCTTGACCAGGGCGTTCTGGTCGAAGGCCACGGCCTCAGCACACTGGTGTAGGTGGTCTTGGTATCGGACACAGAGCTGCAGGACTTGGGCAGCATCCAGCTTTTCCAGACACACAGTGCTGGGTGACGTCTGGCCACTCAGCACTCCTGTGGAGAGTGAAGATCAAATGACTTACATGGACATGTTGGAGCAGAGTAACACTTGACAAGGACGTAGCACTTGATAATTATTGTAATTAGCTTTGCACAGGATCTGACAGAACTACCCCTCCTGCTATTTCAGGAGTGCGCCTACACAGGAATCTTGGCTCATTATACACCTTCCGACACAGCGCTAATGGGTTGCAGTGACATCGGCTTCACTGCACAGAACTTGAAAAAGGACTGGTGGGGAATGGTTGAAAATTAAATGAAACTCAGTATCTTCACTTGATGTTAGTCTGACAAAATGTCAGCACTTGGCATTAAATCGTATTTACAGAGCAACATTTAAATCTAAATGATTTGTCATACGTCAACACTTACTGCAGAGATCGAAGATGGTGCTTTTATATTTAATCTATTTGATGCTGTCAGTACAGTGTGCAGATATTTTCTCTGACTTCTGCTTTGAGGTTTTTTTTTTTAATCTAACATCTATTGAAGATTTTATAAAGATGTGTGCGCCCTATACTCTGAAAACTGAAATGGCACGTATTCCGTCTGGTGTCCCAAATCAGTGATAGTGGTTTTATACTTGATACATGTACAATTACCTGGATGTACCTGATGTTTGTCTTTATGAACGGTCCCTGAAAGACTTCAAACCACATCAGCATCTGGGAAACTTAAGAGTTACCTTTCAAAAGTGGCTGAAAGGTGGGTATTTCTTGAAGCTTTATAACATCTGGGTCATTGTGGATATTTCGCATCGACTGGGTCCCCTGGGCCACAACCACAATATCGTCCATCTTTGCCTTCTGCTTCGCTGGAGAAGGCACCACTGCAATGAAAACAGTGCTATTAGACTCATCTGACAGTAATTAGCTGACACTATGTAAAAATCCAATTATAAAGACATGCAAACTTGAAAACACTTTTATAAACTTTTCAAGGATTGCTTTCATTTAGTGCTTTAAACTTAGTCTACTTCGGAGGGAATGATTGCTTATTTTACTCAACAACACATAGTGATAGAGACATAGGTAGATCTCTGCAGACTGTTCGACCCAACACTATATGACGTAGTTCAAATAACCTCCACTTCAACCCAGCTACAACTTTAAATGTTATTGATCTTTATGCGTCAATAATAACAACAATGTCCCCAAACCTAAATATAATTTACTGCTAACACCATTACAGTTAGGGAGTTTGAGTGCAGAACTTGTACTGTTAAGTTTTATTACTTAGTGGTATTGCTACTCCTCCCTCAGGGAGGAAGTGAGTACTTCTACCACCTCATTTGGAGAATAACGGCACTCTGTACCGATAACCTCTGTAAGACAAAGCTGCTGATGTGACATTGAGTTATTGAATGAAAATGCTAAAATACGAAATCAAAAATTAACAATGCTGGCAGTCTCACTCACCCGATGAACTGTAATCGGACTGCTTGTGCTCCGCATCTCCGCTCTGTTCTGCTCCCATGGTGCTAACGCTCGGTTAGCTAGCTAGCTAGCTGGCTAGCGGTTAGCTTTAGTCAACGCTTCCAGAAACTACAGCCATAGAATTTAAATAACGTTATCGGATACAACCACCGATACACTTCATATAACGTCCTAACACACCCAATCTGACAACCAGGTAACCATGTCCACATGAAGGGAACTGAAAGTGAGTGCTAACGTCGTTAGCTTCGCAAACTAAAAGCTAGCTAAGTTAGCCACCTATCATCCGTTGCTGTCTGACATTTCCTAGCTCACAGGCTGTCAGTCAGTTAGCGTTAGGTTCCGATGGCTATTTTGACAATGAGTGATAGCGCTAAGAGCTAAGTTAGAAAGGATAACGTATTTTAAAATCTACAAAGGCCACTGCAGATATGAGTCACTCAGACTTGAGTTCAATGAGGAAACACTTCCGTAAATATTGATCACGGGGTTGTCCATACGAGCGCAATACCGCCCCCACTGCCCCTGAGGTCGAACACATGTATTTGTATTCATACAGTCGTGGTGAAAAGTTTACATGCACTTGTAGATCGTGGCAGATGGTGATTCTAGAAAGGTGTGGTAATCAAACTTGCTTTAAAGCATAGCCGCTTCACTTCTTCTGAGTGATTATGATGTAATGATAACAGCTGATGACTTTTCTGGGCTCATTTTAATAAGGCTTGTTTGATCACCATTCGACTCAAACACTCAACTCTATGTATATGTATGAGCCCCATTACTAATTATTGTGAAAATGAATCAAAGTCTCCCAAGAAGTTTACAGATGCAGGACTTTAAAAGCAATACGACCGTGGAAATAATAATGTGGACACAAACTTTAAAATGGACCTTGGATGTGTGAATCATGGCTTTTGGAAGGGTAGAACTTCAAAACTTGTAGTCTAATTGTGTTCTTGTGTGGCCAACAGACACCTCTAGATATAATTCACACAATAAAAAAAGTATTTTAAACTTAAACTTTAATGTTCAGGACAGAAGTCACACTGAAAAGCACAACTTGAGTATAAAACAATATAATTAACAAATACAAAACAATATAATTAACAAATACAAACACACTAACATTCATCAACTTTAAGAACATGGAACATCCAGTGGAGATAAACGACAACCACAACATTTCTGAAACATCCAGAGATTTCCATTTAAAAAGTAGTACAGCTGTATTTAAGAACGTCTTTGTGGGGTAGACATAAATACAGTCAAATGCTAAAAACTTTCCCCCAAGAATCACTAAAATGTTTTTAGTAAAACAGCCTAAAATTAAACATAGAAAACCATAATTTGGTGTTTAAGGTAACTACTTTTGCCTGCACACAGTCAACAGATGAACACACTGAGAACCAAAGACATGGCCAATGAACACACATGTAAGGGTTTCAGGCAGGTGATTCCAGGCTACATGTGTCCTGTCTTATCCTTCTCTGCCTTGTTGTCTTTGTCCTCTTCAACCAGAGGGTAGGGCTGCAGGTCCAGAGTCAGAATGCGGCTGAACATGCATTCATCAAACTGTGAAGGAGAGAATACAGCAGTGACTGCGTCATCGTAACACACAATAACTAAGAGATTTTCTTCAATTTGCAACACAATATATAAACGTTTGTTACATCTGAGTAGACTCCTAGCAAAGCGTCAGACTTGGAGAAAAACTCCTCCTTCAGGGAGATGACAATAATCTGCATGTTGCCCCTGGACTCCTCCCTGAGGAAATTGGTCACCTGGATACAAATGAAACAGACACACTAGGTATGCACAAATACAATCCATAAAAATAGGATAACAAGTTAAACACACACTAATCTTATAGATGGTATTTTAATAACAAACTATGTAGCCGGAATTCCAAAGAATGTTAAATGCCCTGAAGTCCAATCGTGTGAATACATTTTTAATGTTTTCAATTACAGTGGACAGGTTCAATATGTAAGAATTTTAGATGAAAACACTAAAAATTACATACACTGTACACTGTGTTACAGAGATATCTACCGAAGTTACTAACTGGCTAGCCCTGGCCTGTCTTTGTGCAAACACAAACACTACCTTATTCTTACATATTACTTTAATCTTACCATCTTTTAGTCTATAAAATGTCACAAACAAGTTAAAAATGCCATCACAATTTTTGTCCAACCAACAGCTTAAAACCCAAAGATAATTAGTTTTCAATGATATACAACAGACAAAGCAGCACACTGGAGAGCATGGAATCCAATCATATTTGCATGTTTGCTTAATAAATTGTCTCAGCAGTACCGAAGATGTCCACTGTAGGCCATTAATCGTACCTTGCCAATGTTGGTGTTGTCCAGGGCTGCATCCACCTCGTCCAAGATAAAGAAGGGAGCAGGGCGAAAGCTGAGAGAAATGACACAAACACCAGTGTGCCAAACAGCCCAGAAACTTTATGTCAGAGCCTCAACCATTAAAACTGATGCAAAAGATAATGGTTGATAATATGGGACAAGGAATTAAGTATAAGTCAATAGAGGTGAAGTCATTAGGACAAAAGAAAATACGTAAGAAGCAACTGTGATGATGAGTCAAGTGTCTCTTCAGAAAAGAGTTCTTCATGTAAAGTTGATGATTCAAAAGACAAGAGCTCTCCTACATAGCATATACTTTATTAGTCAATTCATCAGTTTAAAAACTGATCGTTACAAGATAAGTACCTCCAGCTACCTGTTTTTCCCTCCAAAAAGAAATCGTAGTTTCTCAAAGACATTTCATGGTGTCACAACAGCTGTGCTATAACTACAAATCCTTTTTTATATTTTTATAGCTGTGGGTGGTAATGATCCAGCTGTCCAGCTATATTAACGTTTACCAAACACAGGTTTTTAAGAAATCAGATGGTTGTTTTTCAATCTGTCATTAAAGATGCATTATTATCTTAAGTCTACTCACTATCTGGAGCTATTACGTTCATTACATGTCACTAACCTCTTCTTTTACACTCCAGCGTATTGTAATCTAATGTAATGTAGTCTTTCAGAGTTTGAGCCCAGTGTTACCTGTGGATGGCAAACAGCAGAGCCAGAGCAGCGATGGCCTTTTCTCCACCCGACAGGTTGTCCATGGACATGAAGCGTTTTCCCGGCGCCACGCAGTTGTAGTTGATGCCACCGAGGTACGGCTCATCTGGATTCTCTGCACTCAGAATGGCCTGGAGCACATGTAAAAGTCTATTTTGATTTCATTTATTGGAGCCTGTAAAAGTCTATTTTGATTTCATTTATTGGAGCCTGTCATTTAAGACACCTTTTCTTGTCTGAAGCACCCTCTGCAATGCTCAGTGCCAAAAATAATTATGTATAGTTTACATTGTTGATGAAGGAACAACAGTGGGTCAGTTAAATCTAAATATACGGTATACCTACCAAAATTAGCATTCTAACCAGCTAGCCTTGACCCAAACCAGTCTAATCTGTTTTGAGTATGAATCAGACAGGATGCCAAGTGCAGTTAAGTAAGGCTTATGCTAGGATAATTTTTTACAAACATTTCCGTGGATGAGTGGAATAAAATGACAAAAATGCAGATAGACACAATAAATAAAGAAACAATCGTGCTTGTGTTTCTGTGGTTGAGGTTTTGTCGCTTCACCTGGGCGCTGCTGTTCCTGCATATTCTTTTATAGATCTGATCGATTATGACTGACACATGTTCGAAGCACTTGGTGAAGAGATGAAAACGTTTGGATTTGACTTGCTCGAACTCCTGACTGCATTTTCTGGCAGCTCTGGTGCTGGCATCAAATGCTGAGGAAGAGACAGGAGGCAAAGTTGAATCAGCCGTTAACGCACCTTAGCTATCACAGAACAACCCAAATGAATTGCAACATGCAGTAGAAATCCCATGTGGGAATGAAATGCTGAAGAAATTCTAAACACTGACAGTTCAGAAAATGTATACAAATATTGTTAATTAATTGGTATTGTTAACATTAAATACACAGCAGATTGATTATACCTATGAAGAGTCGGGTTAGGGTTAGAGTTGAAATTAAAAGCTGAGATAAAAATACCTTGTGTCACTCCGTGTAACTTGTCTTTCACCTCTCTCATCTTCTCCAGAGCTTTGAGGTTGGGGGCAGTGGTGCGATGCAGCACTCCCTCTATGGTGGACAGTGACTCCCTCAGCTTCTCCAAGTAGGCCTCCGCCTCCTCCTCTGCCTGCAGACTCTGCATTCACACAAATAAACATGTGTATAAATAAACTGCACTAAGAGAAAATTAGGGCAATCATGAGGCTCCATGTCTCACCCCGAGCTCTGCCTCCAGGCTGGAGTAGTCGATGACTAATTGCGCCTCTCTCTCATAGATGTCAATGGTGGCTGAAGTGCTTTCAGATTCTGTGTCCAACTGCAAAGACATGAATCAGTCATCATTCATTGGTGACCGACACCAAAACTGCTTCAAGTGCTTTATATTCTTTAGTTTCTCAAAAATTCAGGAGAGGTTCTCAGTTGTCATTACTTTAATGCAAGGGTTTCTGCAGCTTCCTTTTATTACATTCTTTTTTGTTTCTAAATATGCTAATTTGAGCTCAAATTAATATCCAGTACTTTCTAAACTTGTGCAGGACTGGTGTTGAAATGGCAATTCAGAAGGGACAAAGAACAATCTATTATCAAATATCAAATTATCTTTATGTCCTACCTGCACCTCACTGATTTCATTGAGGCTCCCTGACAGCAGAATGATGGGCAGACTCTGGATCTTACAGGCCAGCAGTAAGTTGTGTCTGGCCAAACGTTTCTGCTCCAAGGCCGTCTCTGCACTCATCACCTCCCGCTGAAGCTTGACTAACTGTCTGATAGAAAGACAGAGTGAAAAAAGTGCTTGTTTAAAGTTGGACTTTCCTCATATTGCAGAGACAAGAACCTACAGAAAGGTGGTTTCCTTGTGACTTCAATCAATCAATCAATCAATCAGACTTTATTTATAGAGCACTTTTCATACATCTTAATGTAGCACAAAGTGCTTTACAAAATTAAAACGGCAACAATATCACCCCCCCCCCCCCCCCCCGCCACCACCCACACACACAGTAATAGTATAATAATAGTGAGTAATAATAAATGAATAAATGGTAATATATAAAACAAGGCATTAACAACAGGTATTGCAGAACTGAGGAAACGCTGTCATTGATGTATTTCACTGAGGAGACACTAGAGGCAGTAAAATAAGATGAAATAATAAAACACTAAAACTAAGATGAAATAAGATGAAATAATAAAACAGTAAAACTAAGACTGATAAAATACTAAAGGAGGTTAAAAGTCTAAAACTGCTGTGAAATCAATAACATACATACGTAAATCGCGAATACAGTAAAAGAAGATAAAACAGAATAATTAAGGTAAATAGATAAGTGGTGAGTGAACTTCAAGGTCCTCAAAACATCATAACAGACCATCATTGAAAACAGTTTCCCTTTAATGATTTTATTGATACTATGGATAAAAACCATAAATCAGAAAACAATAATACCTTACTTCTAGTTTTTATCTGATAAGAGACCTCTGAATCTATTTAGCAGCGATATTTAATCTTCTATTTACGGTGTGGACATTGCCGTTTTGTTTCTATCTAGATCATAGGTATATCCTTAAAAGTTTACAAAAACTCATAGACAGTAAGATACACACTCAGTTTTTACAGGAGAAACATCAGCAGAAACTAGTAGCAGTGCCAGTTGCACTGGAGTATTAGTAGTAAGGTTACTTGTTTATCTCTTGGACGGTCTGGGTTTTCTGGTCCAGCTCAGCTTTGGCAGTGACAACCTGGCCCTTCTTAGACAGCAGCTGGTTCTGCAGCTCCAATAGTTTGTTCTGACTCTCCTCCACAGCCGCCAGCAACTTCTCCTCATCCTGAGGGTGAATATAAAAATCAGGTCAAAAATAGGCAGCAATCTCTGAAAGGTTTTATTTTACATAAGCCAGTGTGTCCAGAAATGGTTCTGAATACAGACTTATTCTATTTCAGAATATGTATTCCAGGGGAAGGTGGTAAAAAACACTTGCCTTGTTCATTAGCAACTAAACCTGCCATTCTGCACACATTTCAGCCACATTACAGGAGGCAGTGTGATCATAGTAGACTGTATCAGTATCACAGAGTTAATTCTTTAGATGACTACCCTCTTGTACTCCGCCACGGTCCTCTTCTCCTTATCAATGGTTTCCTCCATTTTATGGAGCTTCTTCTTCTGCTGCTCCAGTTGGTTTTGTTCATACTCCAGTTGTGCATACTGTTGAGTGCGCTGACTCTCAAACTCCAGCCTGAACAGAGTAACGTGTCACTGAGAACTTGAGAACAAAAACCATCATTGTAGTACAAACAAAATCATATTCTAATTACACAAAACACAAACGTTACATGAACGAACAATACAAGTCTTTCAATGTAAGCAGTAAATGTAATATTGGCCAACTTTTTAAACACTAGCAAAATAGAATTTATGTTCCACTTTATGTTCAGACTAAAAATTGTTAACCTTATACATAAGCACCTCTCTGATTGTATCAAAAATGCCACTTGCAATAATTTCTCATGTTTCTAGGTGGTCTAAAATCACTCATGTTTAGTACTTAATTGTGATATATTCATCACAGATTTTTCTGATGAATTTTAGCACATGTGATGTTGGTGTGAGATTGCTGTACCGCTTCTTGTCGAGCTCTGTTTGCTGTTTCAGATGCTCCTGCTCATACTCTCTAATGCTGTCCACACCAATCTCAGCACAGAAGTCAGAAAACACCAAGTCCTCGATCTAAATATACAGAGCATATACGTACATTGTGAAGAACATGTAACCAGCCAATCGAGAGTGGCTGATCTGGCAATTAGGTCTGTCCACTAGTGGCTTTAGCAAGTCACAGTTTATATATTATTCAGCATGCATATTTGGCTTTTTTTTAACTCGCTTGCCACTCTGTTGTATGCCAAGAGCTATGGCCCAAAACCCCTGTACATGAAGTGATATAAGACAGGCAATATTGCACTGAGAATAATGAAGATACGTCAACCAGGTCATCAGCATGACGGGCAACATTGTTGTCAAAACCATGTGCTGAAACTGAAGGACGCAGTACAGACAGCGGTACCTGGTGGATCTGTTCTCTTATCTTTCTCATCTCTGCATCCTTTGCCTCAACACCCTCCTGCTGCATCTGGATCTGAGACTCCAGGTTTGCCGATTCACTCTCCAAACGAGAAATCTCCTAAATATAATTAGCAGGGCATGACCAATGGCATTATGACCATGACAGTATATCTCAGTATTTCTAATATGTACGGATTCAAATAACAGTGTCAAAGAACACACCCTTAATTCTAATACTACATTTAAGAAAGTCAAAGTTTTGTGACCCTACTGCTTGGCACTTATGGATGTTTTTCTTCCTAAGGTTTTCCAGCTCAGCTTTGGAGTATCTGAGGCGGGTCTTTGCACCCTGAGCCTGAGCAATGATCTGTTTCAAGTCAGACTCCTTCCGCTTCAACCTCATCAAATCCTGTCACGGGATAAAAACAGAGAGTTCGACGTAATTTAGAATTCATTATTTAATCTTAAATAATAATTTCAGAACATTTGTATGTCTCATCCTTGACAGAATGATTCAGTAATACATATACAGTATGTATATGATAAAGGCAACCAAAGACTTTGGTTGAGACCATTAAGTTCAGATTCTATGATCTTCCAAAATAGCTGACGTTTTCTGTATTGACTCACTCGCAGCTCTGCTGTCAGCTGGTCCTTGCGTTCCTTCAGCTTCATCATGGTCTTCTGGTCCCAGCATTGAGCTTTGGTCTGCAGGTCACTGACGCCTCCAGAGATCTGACCGGATTTTGAAAACATCGTCCCATCCAGAGATACTGTCTACAGAAAAGACATCTAATTACATGTCAGTAAGCAAGTTCCAGGCTGAAGGTGGTAGTACTAAATTGACCTGTTGGGTCCACAAGATTTTTAGCATTGCCTTTTTTAAGGCAACATTCTTACTTGGATTTTTAAGCCCAAACATGCAAATTGATTTGAGTAAAAGCAGGCAGAAAGTTTTTTAGTAAATGGTTGAAACAACGAACTTTGCCTGAGTTTTACTGAATCATCTCCTATTTTTGCAGTCAATAGCTTAAGGCAGTGGTCTCAAACTGATCCAGTAAAGGGTCGCTGTGGCTGCAGGTTTTCATTCCAACCAAGCAAGAACACACCTGATCCAACAAATCAACTGTGTAAAGACAATTCAGTTGATTGAATAAGTCGAGTCAGGTGTGTTCTTGCTTGGTTGGAATGAAAACCTGCAGCCACAGCGGCCCTTTACTGGATCAGTTGGAGACCACTGGCTTAAGGGGACATTTTTGATGAAACAGATGGAGCCACACTAACAGTACTAATCAACTTAGTCATAAACGGACACTTAACTGATACGAAGCTGAAGTGAGCCGAAATATATCTTATGCATTTGTGGATTTAACTGACCCTAACTGCAAAATCCACAGCCGAAGGCTAAGTTTACCTTATGGCGCTCCTGCCTATCAAAGGCCACGCTCCTTGCTTCTTTCATGGTTTCACACACTAAGGCATTGTCACAGACAAACTGCACAACTTTCTTCAGCTGGTTGGCACTTGTGGAAGCATTAATCTGTATGACATCAACCACCATTTTGGTACCAGGCACCTCCCTCAGTCGCTCACTCAGAGGTCTCACCTAGGCACACAGTAGTCAGGGTTATCCATGACACAACTTTACCTGCTGTTCTTGGCTTATATTAGTTGCAACTCACATCTAAGAAGTCGATGGGCAGGAAGGTCTCACGTTCAGCTCGCTCCTCCTTCATGAAAGTGATACAGTCACGGGCCACTTTCTCCGAGGCCACTACAATGGCATTAATGTAGTGGCCGCACACTTTTGTGACAGCAAGTTGATACTTCTTATGGATGGGGCAGCATAAGTCAGACAGACGACCATACTAGGACAGGAAAAAATAAATATTTGAAAAGAAAAATAAAGAAAATAATCTTTCCTGCAAATCAAGTGAAAACTTCCAAAAAACTTTCAAGTGAGAACTTTTTACCTTTCAAAAAAAAAACAAAATACATTTCTCTCTCAAGATGCAGCCAGGCGAGCTCCAAACTACAATATATCTTAATAATGCTTGAAGTAAAACATTTCTTTTGCTTTGTAGAGATAACATGTGGAGGTTTATTATCATCTTCAAGAAAACTAAATATAGCAAAGGGTGGTTGCTCTCAAGAAAATGAATATTACTCTCAGGACTGTGCACCATGGCGCACTTCAGGATGCTGATCCTGCTGCTGGAAGAAGGTATGTCCTTACTTACCTAACTTGTCTGATCACTGTCTGTCATATCCAGAGACTTGTTATTTTCAGTGCCATAGGCTGACAGTCACTATGTGAGGCTAGTTAGATAGCTTTGTTGGCTGACATGTTTTTTGTTTTCGAAAGAAAATAAATCCTCAACATGTCTTCTGGCTCTCATTGCATTCTAACAGTGATCCCTTCTCATTGTCTCTCACCACACTTTCAGGGTAGAGTCTGCGGAGCTTCTCCATCAGCTCTTTGCGCTGCAGCTGGCGTCTGCTTTCCTGGCTGTTGAGACGGGCGTTCCCCAGCTCCTCCAGCACCTGGCCCAGCTCCTGGTTCACCTCCTCAGTGCGCTGACGGCCCCGCTCTAGCTCTGCACTCAGACTCTCCTCCTGCTGACGGTACTCTTCAAGGCTCGAGCTGGAATGTACAGTAACTCTATAAAGTATGCTTAAGTTTCTTATGTGATTTTACATCCGGATTTAAAAATATATAATTAGTCACTGATAGATAACAGTTAAATCAACACCTCCCTGACAGTTAGGAACAGCTATTTCTCCTGGCTGGCATTACACTGTACAGCCATGTGGAATACGGTGTGCCCATGACATACCTGCAGGTCTCTGTGTACTGCTCCAGCTTCTCTACTCTGCTTGTCAAATCTTCCAGCTGAGTCTGGTTGTTCCTGATGGCAGCCTACAAAAGATTCCCAAGAGCAGTACCTATGTGTAATAATATATTATATTCTTATAATACTTCTTTTACTCTCATAGGGCTTTTCTTGGCTTTGGCAAGAAACCTCTGTATGCCACCTGGTCAGCACAAAAAGGTAGACAGACACAGAGAGTCTAGCTGGTGAACACAGTGAAGCATTTAGCTACTAAAGAGCCAGATCTTTGAGCCAGAGTTGCTTGTGATCAAAAACAAAGATTAAGTACAGTAAATATTGGATTTAAATACATCAGGGGACCAGATAAATGACTCGAAATCCATCCTAATGTTGCTCTGTAACTCCTAAAAAAGTTAATTATATCATCCTCAAAGGTGATGGTATGCCATTGTTGCGGCCACAACTTGTTTCGACTGCCTCCAAGTAGGACAAGAAATCAGTTATTGCAGGATTAAGGAATTACCAACTACAAATTCAGTAGTGTGTCACTGACAGTACCTCCACTTCCTTCTTTCTGCGCTGGTCAAATGCCATCTTCTCGTAGTCTGCTTTGACCTCCCAGTGCAGCTTCTCTGCCTGCTGGCTGAAGAGAGCACCCTGCTTTTGAGCCAGTTCCTTCAGCTCTTTATATCGCTCTCGCTGTAGCAGAAACACAAGCAAAAAACATAGAGGGTGTGATGATGTCCCTTTTGGTCCCTTGTGATTTCTCAAATGTCTTGCTTTATCCACAACTCAAAGATAGTAACTTTACTGTCATAGAGGAGTAAAGAAAACAGAAAATATTCACATGAGTACCCAGAATCAAAACATATTGACAACTAATCGATTAATCGATTGTGGACGATGTTTATGTGTTGAGTATTGTATATCTTCACATACAGTTAACTGGGTTTGTTAGTTTGGAATATGTGTTGCACTAAATAAAAACATATAGCCTAGCCCTTCAACCTCCCAGCAGCTGTAATTTAAATCATGTTAACTGTCTTTTGATTTGAAACACTCTCACCTGATCCTCATCAAGCTCGATGTCTCTCCCCCTGGAGGCTCCCTTCTCCTGTACCTGCTTCTCATAGTTCCTCCATGCTCTCTCTAGCTCAGTGATTTCTTGCTGATTCTCTGCCAGCTCCTGCTCTTTAATTACAATCAGCCTCTGACTCTTCCTCAGGGTATCACGGAGCTCCTCAGCCTTCTTCATGTGATGGGAGGTGTTTACCCTGGCCTTGATGTACTGGGACCGGCACTGGGAATGGATTTGCTCTTGGGTGCTGAGTGACAGAAAGACAGGAGACTCATTCTATTTAAAGTTTATGTTATATGCCAATTCCATTACAGCTAAATCGATCCAATCATCTATTAAAATATCCCTACAGGGAGAAACTAAATAGCTGGTGAGAGACAAATTAAATATGTATTTACTACTCCATTAGGTATACTTGAGTGTTCTTTAAAAAAATATGTTGGTTAATACTTGTTTAATATATTTTTTCAGTTATTATTTTCAAATCACGCTCATAGTTTTCCCAGAGGTGAAAAGCGAATTCAATGCCCCTAAAAACTAAACAGACACACACCGGATCTCCTTCTCTACATGCTGCTGCTCTCTGGTGAGGTGTCCATGTTCTTTTTTGTGAGTTTTAACCGTCTGCTCTGCTTTCACCAGGTTATTGGTCATGGCAGCTGCAGCCTGCTGTTTCTCCCTCAGGGTGTCGCTGAGGGCGTTAATGCCCTTCTCATTATGGTAGAGCTCAGCCAGGCTCAGCTGCAGGCGGTTTTGGTCAAGGTCGTCCACAAGCTCCTGGTACTTCTGGGCCTGGTAAAGCGGGAGTGTGATGACCAGTCAATCGGTGGACAAGAAGGATCAGGAGAAAGTAAGGCAATTAAACTACAGTCTAGTTGATGCCTACTAGCTCATGACGCCATTACTGTTTGCATTCATACATCGCTCATTTAGGAAATTCAATTTAGGAGTGGGATTACCTTCCTATATTTGTGTGACTTTACCTCTGCTTTTTCCTGGGACACTTGTTTCTTCTCAGCAGTAGCAGATTTCTTCTTGTTGAAGTGAAACTGAGAGTCTTCTTTGGCCTTCAACAGGGCCTCCTTCTTCTTATCATACTCTTCAGCATACTCTTTTGATTGACAGATAATCTCAAACATCTTGGTCCTCTCCTTTGGATCCTTCAAAGCTATGGACTCCACTGCCCCCTTGTGAGGAGAACAATAAGTAGCAGATCTGTTTGTGAGGCATCAACACTAGCAGCCACTGAAATGGCTCAACAGTGCGCTGCAGGATAGTTTTTAAAGTCAGACCCCACAGCAACTTCATCATGTATATGTGTTTTGCTCTCCTGCATCCTGTTCTGAAATCTCTCTTCAATGTATTTGAACGTTTTAGTGTTTACAGCATGATTTCATGTCTATCTACACTAACTTTTAGGACAGTCTTTACCTGAAAAACCAGACAGTTTCTGGCTTTGGTCACAATGCCAATCTTCTCCAGCGCCTCCAAATATTTGGCCAAAGTGACTTGTGAACCATTGATGCGATACACTGAGGAGTCACCTAAAAAACACAATGAACGACAGTAGCTAATAGCTCAAAACTTTAAGAAAATAAAAATGACTAGTGGGCTTGTTTCCAGGGACACCTGGGAAAATATGTTTTTCTTTCTCTGGGGATTGCAAAGGTCAGACAACTTATTCGCCCACTACTAACACTCTACAAATCACCACCTGTGTCACGTACTTATTATGAATATATTATCATGATTAAGGTTATCAATGTCACCAGTCAGGGCCATAACTACAACAACAACAACAACAACAACGGGGCAGTCTAAGTCTAAAACAGGGTGACGTTACAGGGAGATTTTTTCGGGGAACTTAACTTGCCCTTAAACATGTCTTGACTATATACCTATAAAAAAAAAAACACTACAGGGAAAGCGAATCCCATTGGACTGACCTGAGACGCTCCGGCAGAAGACGGTCTCCTGCTCTTCATCGTCGCAATAGTGCATGCTGACGCGGGCAGTGTCGGACACCGGCCGGCCGATGTGGGCTCCGTGAACCAGGTCCCTGAGGTGCCTCACCCGGAGCGAGGCAGTCCGCTCCCCCATGGCAAAGCTCAGGGCGTCCATTACGTTGGACTTGCCTAGTGTGATTTAGTGTGACACAGAAACGAATTTTAAGCGTCGCTTTAAGCGTTTAAGGAAGCTGTTGATAAAGCTAACTTAACCCAGCTAAATTTAAGGCTTATCCATATTAAAGTCTGCATACATTAATTACACATTCCCTGATAAATGCTGTTTTTTTTAACAAAACAGTGATGCTCTATTGGTTATAAGGATTTATATATAGTTCGTCTTCTTAGAAAGAGGGATATGCAATACAAAACCGACCTAGCAAAACTTTGAATACTAGCTAGCCTAATATTAATTCAACATAATGACAACTTAAGCTAGCTGACAGCTGACGTTAGATAGCTCGCTGTTGAGCTTGGAAAGTGCCCATAAAAAGTTCACTTACCAGAGCCGTTTGTGCCAATTATGCAATTAAATCGCATGAAAGGACCGATAACTTGCTTCCCTCGCCATGACTTGAAGTTTTCTACCTCAATTTGTTTCAAATACCCCATTTTAATCGGTCTCGCTATGGTGAGTCAAGCAGCAAACTCAAGCTGCATATATGACGTAAACCAATCAAAGTATGCGGCAGGGCGTCAACTGGCGGGAAACAGGACAAGTTCTCCCTTCTTCTTTAACAAAACACATTTCACTTTCATTTATTTTCTTGTTTCAATGTTAACACGAAAAAAAAACAATGTAGGGTCGATGATAGTTTAAAACTACCGCATGTCCTGAAAAATGATGTTTAAATGTGTTATAAGCTTTTCTCCTATAAGAAAAGGAGATAGATAGATATTATGTCAGCCATTTTTGTTACAGTGAGAAGAATAATGGGTTGCTGCTTCAGATCCTGGTCTTGACCAGACGTGGAAGAGTTAGCCTCAAAATGCAGTATATAACATATAACTCCTTACCTTCATTTTAAAGTGATATATCACAATACAATATTACTGTCTGTGAAGAGTGATGTGTTACTTTTTACATTTTTAATTTTAGGCTTATACAGTTACCGACCTATATCTTCTATAATGTAGCCATAATGACATGACAAGACAAAAATCTCTTTTCTTTGCCTTTTTTATTTTAGTCCACAGAACAAGGAATGCATGGGCATAATGTGATTCATAAATGTTTATTACAGACTTACAGGCCGAATTATTAGTAACGCATTATATGACTCTGTTACGGCTAAAATAAATATATTACTGTAATGTGTCTACTTTTATAATGCATTGTTCCCAACACTGGTCCTGACTATTGGACAAACTGAGGTTTTGAGTTATGTGGCTAATAACTAGGCCTTAAAAAACACAAGTAAGGGAAACGAGGAAATGCTTGTATTCAAATCTAAAGTCAAGTCCTGAATCTAAATGTGGAAGGCCAGTCTAGATTTAAGGCCAGGCCTATTTAAATATCCAGTCAGAATAAACTGGTCTTTCAAGTCTAGATCTGGTTCTACCAAGGTAACAATATTTGATAACTAAAATAAAATGAAAGCTGCTAAGCAATTCAAATATTGGATATAGTATTTTTTATACATTTCTATGAGCCTAAAGTAAATAAAACTTACTGGTAATAAAACTGGTGTCAGAAGGTTGAAGTGTAGGATTAAGTGGCATCTAGTGGTAAGGTTGCAGATTGCAACAAACTGAATATACCTCTCCCCCCAATCCCAACCCAGAAGTGTGCAGCCAAACTTAAAACTAAAATCTGATGATGTGCAAAAAGCAAGATAGCAAGATAGCACATATTTAATTTTTTTGATTGAATGAAAAATGGGACTATGGCTTAAAAATAATTAACAATTAGGCATCTTACATATGTAAATAGCACTTTTACAAAAAAAAAACTCTACAGGTGGATGAATTGTTTGGCAATAGACATTGTGGACCTGCCGAAATTTCCATGTTTTCAATCAGGGAGGTTTAAACTGAAATGAAATTCACAAAATTGAGTCAAATGAGAATATGAGCTGGTGTCAGTGTGTCACCATACACAATGGACCTTTGAAGTCATAGGTGAAGTAGACTGTTTGTGTGAGCCAACAGAACAGAGAGAACCAAAAGGAGTGCTAAAACACAGACAGGTTTTGTATTGGTTTATTGGACTTTGGTCAAGTCAGATGTCATCAGCATAGAGTGAATACTTTTAAAAGATTCCCTCCTTCCGCTGTTATGGTGATCAATAGGGATGGTCACGGACATACTCCATTAAGTGTTTCAGAGCCAGCCAGGTCTCGGAGGCTGTGGGGATGATCTGATTGGATGGCAGAATGAAACCATAGCGACCGGTGTCCCTCAGCTCGAAGGCAAAGGAGTACTTGATGCCCATGTTATAAGACCAGTCGATGCTGCCGCCACTGGCTTGATCTGAGAGAAGGAGGATGAGATAGGAAGGAAGGACTTGCATTTTCAGTTTACTTATTTATATATTGTGCACACTACTTCTTTCTGAGTTGTCATATTTAAATCACTTTTTTATCATCAATTCAATCAATTATAATTATCATCATAATTACGAATATACATCAAAGCAGTTTTTTGTCAGGATTGAATTTGAATGTAGGGTGCAGTGAAGTTGCCTGGGAAAACAAGGGGGGAAAAAAGATACTCACAGATGATGTTACAGATGCTTCCAACCTTGTATCTGGTACCATAAAGGGAAGTGAGTTTCTGCACTGCAGCTCTGCCAACGGAGTCCTATAGGGAGCAATGAGAAAGGGAAACAGACTTGAAGTTGGATACAGTGCACAGGTTATAGTGGTACAGAAAGGGACATGGAGAACAAAAAGGCTAAATGCCATTAAATTGAAAATATTTAGAGAGGAGAGGTGAATAATAAAGCGACGTTCAAGGTCCTGCACATCCTATATGGAGTTTACAAGTCAGACAATTTTGTTTATATAGCCCAAAACCATGAATTTATCTCAGAGGACTTTATTAAATCTTAGTAACTACATGACTGTTGGTCTATACGGCAGCTTGTCAGTGGTTAAAATGCACATTCTGGAGCAAAGTATTTGAATTTTAGCTATAAAAGAAAGGAATTATAATCCTGAGTTGTCCAGTTAAGGTTGTTCAAGCAGCCTGTAGTCAAAAGGCAGGTCAGGTCACAATACAATACTTGAGTCTGTCATCCTCCTGATAATACATTATCAGACATATACAGACATTTATTAAGAGAGAATTTAGCTTCCTCTCTGATTTGTCTCTCCTGTGTGAGAACTACGTCACCATCTCAGTTTCATAAGAATGCAGAAAAAGCTGTCAGATATGTGACTTTTAAAAGTTGACCAGATTTTTTTCCTTCCTTACCAGCTCAGGCTGATCGGGCACTTTCCCACAGGAATAGCCATAGGGGTACATGAGCAGCTGGGAGTAGGCGTGTACGGAGATGAAGGACTTGAAATTGCCGTGGCCCTGGATCAGGTTCACCACATTCCTCACCTCGATCTCAGAGTGGGCCGAGGGGCCGTGGTAGGAGTCGGAGCAGGGGTTCCTACTGGCACCAGGGCCTGGAGGGAGAAAGTAGAGTGAGTACACGTGTGTGAGACAATGGACATCATAAAAACAACACATACTTACATACAGCACAGTGGAAAAGGATTCACATACATTATCTCATGTATCACATATACGTAACTTAAGTACATTTTTTAGGTATTTGTGCTTGACTTGAGTATTTCCACATACTTCTAATTCACTACATTCTGGAGCCAATTATTGTACTTTTTGCTCATTACATTAATCTGATTGAAACTTAGTGACTAGTTTTCTGATTGCATCGGCTTCAGAGTCAAATGAGTGCATTTTTAAATTAACATATTTTAGCGACAATAAGATAAAATAAAATACAGATTTTGATAATGAGAAAAATGCTGAACATTGGATCTGATCATTTGCCAGGCAGATAACTCATAGTATACAATACTTTCATACATGTAAATATATGTATAATTTACTTTTACTTGAACTTTTGATACTTCGGTAATTTTTTTGTCTTTTCTATACTGACCGCCAAAGCCTGCGTCCCAGTTCCTGTTGGGATCGACTCCACGGCACATAGAGCCGGAGTTGATGGAGCGGGTCTTTCGCCACATACGGTCCTGTATGTCACACAGTAAACACAGTCAGTCAAGCACTACAATGCAGGCAAAAAGCACACAACTGCAATTATAGGCATTTGTATTTAAGGATGTAAACCTCACGAAACAGTTTAGATACCTGGTTTTCAGCTAGTTGCACCAGCTCATATCAACCATGTTTTCCACTTAAATATCCACATCACATAGTAAAGCTAAAGTAACAATAAGAGCTGTCCAACATGTTTCCATTGATTGTTATGCACATACATTAGAGTGAGTGTAAGCATATCCGTCAGGGTTGGCCAGGAGCAGCATGTAGATGTCCATGGTGTTCAGGAGGGAGGTCAGGGAGGCATCGGTACCGTAATCAGTGGCAATCTAAAAAAGAACACAAGGGAGTGATTCTCTAGAAACAACACTCTCAAGAAAAGAAAGCATGTCCTTTATGTCTTAGACATCTGACACTCAGAGTTGACAATGTTTGCAACAATAGAGAACACGAACATTATTATTATTCAATTATTATTATTATTCAGTGTCATTAACATGTTGTACCTTGTTGGCTGTCCACACTCCGGTAGCCTGAGACACCCATTCCCTGGAGTGGATACCGGTGTCGATCCAGATAGCAGGACGCTTGCTTCCTCCGGTGCTGAACTAAAAACAAAATCAACAATAGGAGAACTCGTGCTGTCATAAAAATGGCTGAAAAGATGCATGCATGTGAGGTGGGAAAACATCTCTCATTTATTGGGGACATTTAATGTATTTCTTACTGTGCGTGCACACACACACACACACACACACACACACACACACACACACACACACACACACACACAGGTAGAAACAAGCTACTGTCCTGTATGAACTCTGTCCTACCTTGAGCACGTACATGGGCCTGTTCTCATATGATTTCCCAATTTCCTGCTTGGAGACCAGGTTGGGGTACTGAGCCACCAGAGTGTCCATCCAGCTGTAGATCTGCATGTGAGACAAGCCAAGCAATAAAACAACGATACATTTGGCACGTCTGATACAAAACAAATATACTTGATGTTTAATTCAGAATCTCGACAACTCTAAACTAGGTTGACTAATAAACAGTTAATTGGTTAAATTTAAGAGATGACTGTGTTTCGATTAAACTTTACTGCAAATATCCCCCAAATGATTCTAACTGCAGTATTTATGTCTTTATATAAGTAGCGTACCGTCTCCAGACTATGATAGGCTCCAAAGTTGAAGCTGCGGGTGCTGCGCTCCTTCATCTGGTTCATCTCCATCTCAGCTTTCTCTGCATTGAGAAGCTCCTGAATGTGACATGAAAATGAAGAAAAATCAGAAATCTTTTATATTAATTCTCTATTAATTCTTATAATTTTTAATAAAAGTATATATTTGTATACTAACTCAACAAAATC
This sequence comes from Diplodus puntazzo, assembly GCA_963678695.2. Lineage (NCBI taxonomy): Eukaryota > Metazoa > Chordata > Actinopteri > Spariformes > Sparidae > Diplodus > Diplodus puntazzo. The sequence continues at coordinate 14,710,472 of OZ023161.1, read as the reverse complement.
CAATCCATACTAATAAAGCTACTAAATGACAAAAATGTGAAAATATACGTTCATGAAAAAAGTATTTTGTTGGTTACAAATTACTTGTATTTTACTTAAATACACTTTCTCACACCAGCATTGTGTTTTATTTTGACATATTTCATAACCATGTATTTGAAATTTGCAACAAGATATATATATATATATATATATATATATATATATATATATATATATATATATATATATATATATATATATATATATGTATATATACATATATATATACATATATATATATTTTTTAATTTATTTATTTATTTTTATTTGTACCCACCTCCAATTCTTGGTAAATACATTTTTAAGCGGTAAAAAATGATGGAAGTATTTAAAATTTTTAACAACAGACCTGAAGGTTGTTGATGAGAACAGAGTAGGCGATGTTGTTGACACTGAGGTACTCCTTCACAGAACTCAAACTGGAGCGGGGCACTCTGATGTCAACAGGGAGCTCAGTGGAGACTGGGTCAAGCCAGAAGTCCAGCTAGGATCAGACAGAGGACAGAGAAGGCACAGGTTAGACTGGAGAACCTGCATTGAAAATGCTAAAGTGTACTGAGCAGAATTATCATATCTTTAATAATTTGACAGCGGCTTGTCCTCATACAGATCCAGTAAGCATGAACACATCACAACAGTTGACAACCCTGCAAGTACTCCAGCGTGCGAGACTTTTTGCAATGATTAAAATCCAGTAAATTCCCAATATGTGTCAAACTAAAACATCCAAAACACACCAAACACAAAAAGACGTTTATTTATTGCACTTGTTAGATTCTGAATGTGCACTAATTTACGCACATAGGAGCAATGGAAGATTTAATAAACAGTGTGTGCGTGTGCGTGTGCGTGTGCGTGTGTGTGTGTGTGTGTGTGTGTGTGTCTGTGTGTATACCTCCCACTCTTCTTGACTCTCCAGGGCCTGCAGCAGTTGGATCTGTTCCTCATTCTGCACATTGACCCTGATGACCTGATCTCTGGAAGAGGGTAATATTCCTGAATATCATTATTTACATTTAGGATTTTAGATACTTAATAATACTAATATAACTGGCAATTAATTGTACAGAGCAGCTCGTGCTCAGACCAGCGACAGTGTGATAGTGTCTTGTATCTGCAGAGACCCTGCAGCACTGCAGCCCTTATTTTCTCACTTTGCTGCTGTGCTCGGGACACTTTATCAACCCAAAATGTCGGTATTTGACGTCCTGGAAATGAGACTCAAGAATTACCAACTTTTGGGTGCATTTACAAACAGCTCGGACAAATCCCACTGATTCTACCTTTAAGTTTAATAGTCCTTGAGTTATATTAATATGACGTGAAGTTAGCTTTTTTTCTTTTATACCTGAGTACTTTTCCGAGCCTGTACTTTCTTACTTTTACTTGAGTAAAAAAGTCGAATCACTACTTCTACTTTAAACACAATCTTTAGTATCTGTACTTAGGGGCGGCTGTAGCTCAGTGGATAGAGCTGGTGGACCAGTGATCGGGAGGTCACTGGTTCGAATCCCGGCTCCCCTGGGGTGGAACTGAGCTACATGTCGAAGCATCCTTGAGCAAGATGCTGAACCCCAAAATTACTCCTGATGTGCAGTTGGCACCTTGTCTGGCATCCTCTTCCATCAGTAAGGGTCTTGCAATGAGCTGGCGACTCATTCAGGGTGTACCCTGGCCTACGCCCATAAGTAACTGGATTTGGCCCCAGTAACCCCCTGAAAAAAAGAGGGGATAAAACATCCCCTCACGGAAAAAACGGAAGTATCTGTACTTCTACTTGAATAAAGAATGTGTGTACTTTTGCCAACTCTGACCCTAACCAAATGGTTTACATGCCTTAACCTTACCAGACTTGAATTATAATGCTGTCACAAGATAAAGTTGTAAAGTAAAAAGCAATCTAAAGTTTCAACATATCAGCATAATATGAAATGTACACATTTAACATATCCAGGTGTGCAGAGATGTACACTGCCAGCACTGAGTTAATGGACACTGAAAGTGCTTGCTTGACATTTTAATGACCAAATGAACTTTATACTGGTAAAATCGTTATTTATTTTGTGAGAAAAGAGCTTTATAACTCCAGAAACACCCTTTATATTCACCTTCAACACATTTTCTCATTAAACTCTATGAAGCAGCAAACGTCATGGCTATTTTTGTTTAATTTCTCTGTTTTCTGATAATTGGAGATGGTTTTTAGCTACTAGAAATGTTAATTAGAGTGCCTTTATCACATCAACATGAAAAGTCATGAGGTGGGTAAGAAAAGGAGAAAGAACAGGTTCATAATTAGATTTGAAACAGTCAGCAGAGTCAAATATTGGACCCCCTGGCTGGCTTCAAATGTCACAGAAGGTTTTTTGTGACGTCTGTACAATCACATCAAACACAAAGCAGGGAATATCAATGCGAATAAAAACACAGTAAATATGTCTTTTTGTGCACAGGTGAACTTACCCGATGAACAACTTCTCAGCCTGGGCCGCTGCCACAAGCACCAAAAGCAGCCAGAGACCTCTCATCTCGTCTCTGAGTCTGGACCGTTTCAGAGCCACAAATGTGTGAGGCATCAGTTTTTCTACTTTCTTCCTATCATCAGGTGGCAGGTGGACTGTTCCCATACAGGAGAGTTACCTCACTTTACTGATAACCTCACAGCTCTCCAGTCTATGGAGACAGTTATTTTTCGGTGACAAAGTTTGCTGACAAAGTTTTACTTTATCTGTCCAGTACTCAGCTGCAGATAGTGATTCTTTCCCCAATTCTGTTCCCTTCCTTAATAAACTAGTTACCCTGCTACATTAAACTTCTGTCACATCTCCATCTATCACACTGCCATCACAGTTCATGCTGGGCTGTGGTGGTGAAGCGATAAGCGACAATTTAGCTTCACTTTTGAGGAACAGCTCATGAATTTGTGCCTTAAAAGAACAAATTCTGCATAATCTCAAATGCTGTTCTGAAGGTGCTATTTGTAAGAAAAGTTGACCTTTTGAGTCTCATTCCCAACTTGCTTTGGGAGTGTAGGACGGGTCGGCCACTAAATCCAGAACATCATTATTTGATAGTCGGGACTGAGACTCAAAAATCAACTTTTCTTACAATAGCGCCTTTTAAAAAATGATTTGACAAGAGATGGAACACATTAAGAATTTTGTAAAAAATTGAAATCTTTCTTTTCTTCTTCTTCTTCTTTCTAAACTTGTAAGTTCGGTTGCGACCCCTCAAATTTATGTCACACCAAGAATCCAAATGAAAGTAATATTTACCTTGTATAAACAGGTTGTCAATGTGTAGACTTCTGGCTTCCCTGTAAACTCTGTGGTACTCTAGTAAGTAGCTAATTACTAATAACTTTGATGTATGTATATGAATAGCAGGCAATCCTAGATACTAGAAGTAAGTAAAATATTCAATTCATTCAGCAAGAATTACATTTGTAGATCTGATTCATTCTCAATACTGATTCACTATTAAAAGCTACATTGTTTTGTCAACAAAATGCTCATCAAAATTTTACTTATCTTCATATCATAAATGATAAAGAAAAACAGCCGATGACTTATCAAAATAAGCAACTAGTTGTATTTTGATATAGTTACAGCTCTAATCAGCATCCTGCATGGTTCAAATCTGATGGGTGGTTTAGGCTAGGCCGGTTAGTTTCAATGAAGGTTGAAATATAAAATGCTGTTTTAAATGACTGCTTTGTACTGCCAACAGTCTGTTTTGATGTGACAAGGCCTCCGTACACAAAGCCAGGTGATGGTTTAGTGTGGAAGAACAAGCCCATCCAACACACTTTGGATGAACTGGAGCACCGTCTACGTGCCAGTCCCCCTCACCCAACATCTGTGTTGGACCTCACTGAAACTCCAGGTTCAGCCAAAACGTGGATAAAAGTCTATAACCAGAATCAATCAATATCCTGTATTATTAGAATAGTGGCAAGGCTGTTGCTCCGGCATCCGCAGACCATATATTCAGTTAATCCTAAATCCTAAAAAGATTGACAGACTCTTGCATGTGGGCGCAGCAGCCAGTAGATGGCAGCGCAGTCCCAAACATCTGTAATGCGGTGCAATACACTAATAATACATCTCTGTTATGGACACAGTGAGTGTAATCGATCAAGCAGGCTGGAATTACCCTGAATCTCAAATTATTGATCACACAGAGGGCTTTTTTTTTTTTTATCTTGATCAGTGTCATTTTTAGACGAGTGAGTGGGAAGCTCCTTACAAAACGGCACATTACACATGACGAGAGCTTAAATGATTGGTCAGTTAAAATTCGCTGATTGAGAGAAAATGCCCAACATGTGCAGGTCCAAACCTCTTATGTGTGAGCAGTTTCTTTGTTTTATATCATTTTAAGCTGAATGTCCTCAAATCAGACAAAACAAGATGTTTGAAAACAGCATCTTGGAAAATTCCCACATTTCATCCCCTGTTCTGACATTTCATAGACAAAATGACAAAGAATAATAGGTTTATTGCATCATTTTGAATGATATTGTTAATTATACAACAGCTTAAAAGTACATGTTCCTTATGAAAGACATGACAGTTTCTGCATCGGTCAGTCACTACATTTTGTAGAACACTACAATACATTAGAAGACGATCATCCATATATATTTAGTGTATGTGTAATAAATCATGTAGTAACCAAATTGCAATCAAGCGATCCTCTCAAGTACTTGGTAATGTAATAAAAGAGAGCATGATAAGGACCCAGTCTCCAGTCCTTCCTCAGCATTCCCCAGTGGTGCAAACACAATCAAATCTTATTACTGTTAGCAGAGGACTTGGGCTTTGTGTTAAGTTATTCATCCTGATATTCGCCGGTTGATATCAGAGTGCGCACCACGCAGCCTCCCTGCTTCTCATCAGCTGCTGTGACACACCGCCAAACCTCCTCCCTTCTCTCAGAATTAATAAAAAGAGGTTTTAACGTGTCACTTCCCTTCCTTTTCACTCCCAAACAATCCCATGAGACAAAGTGGGACGCAGGGTTTAATAGGCGTGGGAGGTTACAGGGGAGGCGGGAGTCGAACTGGGGCTTTCCATCTTTCTCAGTGTGGAAATTATTTATCGCTATTCTTGCTGTGTGCGTCTTAAAGTTTAATGCCCCCCATGAAAAGTGGCTTTACATGCAAATGTGGGTGTAGTGTTTCTCCCTCTTTCCTCTCCTGTCAGTTTCCTCTAAAAGCTATATGAACAAGGCACCCCAACCAGCCTCTTCCACATGACTTCCTGTGCTACACTATAAATAGATCCATTTACATTGCATTTCATGGCTGAGCTCTCTCTCAATATTTCAGAGGCCCAACAGTAAATTGACCATTAATCATTTATTGCTCACTTGTTCATCTCATTTTGCACATTGCATGTATGCTCAGATACAACGGCGGATTTACAAAATCAAGATCAGTCTGTTTGATCTGTTCTTTTTGATATTTTCTGTCAGTACCAATGACAAAGGTTTTATTTCACTGTGTGTCACAAGTTATGTTGGTCACCTGAGCACGTTTTAAAAACATGATTCCTCCTTGTGTCCAGTCTGGCGGTCAGATGACAGAGGCCAGGAGAAGTTGGTCACCTGTGACTCCCTTTTGTGAGGAAAGGTCTTTCCTCTGATTCGATTACACTGTTAGATATCAGCCTATGATGTCGAATAGAGAGGCAAAGTCACGCCCCTTCTGGTGGGCCACCATGGGACCTTAACTCGGAAAATATATGCATGGTAGTGAATGGTAAAAGACAAATATTTTTTCAATCCCGTTTGAATTATGCCAGGAATTACACATATGAGGTTTGCAAAGTTAAAAGATGATTTTTCAACCCAAGACCCAAAACAAATGTTGTTTTCCCAAGAGAATTTTCAAGACAACAAGCTTATCCAAGATAACGAGTAATGTTAATCTGTAGGTTGTTCTGATGGTTGCTCCCTCTATTTCCTTATAGCTTAATGTTCATCAGATCAGCAGTGGTAACTCAGCATGCATACATGTTGTCAAGACCAGTGTAGCAACTGATTTAAGATGAAAATGTCGGATCAAGAGTATCCATTATTAACAGCAAAAGTTCATAAAAAGACATGGTTTGCGTTGAAACTCCCAAACCCGGCCCACAGAGCAGTGAGAATGTAATGGTCCACTCTTATGAATCCTATGAGGTCATATTCTGATGAATAGTTGTTTCATTATCTCAGGAAAACAACGATTATTATCTCTTGTTACTGACATAAATAACTTGTGATTTAACTAGTTATCACAGGAATAGAGGAAATAATGTTTGAGCTATGGTCGTTTAGGGCAAACCAGAAGTGGCCAGACTTCACTTCTCTATCTATTACTTTTGTGACTGAGTGCTGTAATCTAATGATGTACCAACCTTTCCATCATCCTGCTCCATTTAAAATGGAATAACATTCAACAGTGGGTCTGAACAAGACATAATGAGAGCAGGAGGAAAGTGACAGAGACAGACCTCTGATTTAAAATGCATCAGGACATGCGGCTGGACTTTCTGATCTAGTTAGCCTTCTGCCTCTTGTATTGAATACTAAATATTGTCTGATGCTGTCGAGGATAGAAAGATTCTCTATCATTCTGTGGGACTGACACAGAATATTGATATTATAGCATTCCACATATTATTTCAGATAACTGGAAGAAAATGGATGGATGGATGAATGGATGGATGGATATTATTTCAGAGCAGGCAGTGTTTTAATTTTTTTTAGCTGGTTATCTGCATAAATAAGTAAAATACTCTACTAAACAGCAACACTGAAACATACTCTAAGTAACGGCGCATATAGAATATAAGTCAGTGAGAATGTTAATTTTACCCACTAGAGGAAAAATAGAATACAAAACACGGACTGTTTAAAATATAGATACAGCTTCTGGGTTTGAAAAGTCAAGCCAATGTAGTAGAGCCATAAACCTGCACTCCTTTCACTGGCTAGCAGGGGGCGAATTCACCGAATTCACAAATAAAGTCAGATTGTATGTAAGCTTATGAGAAAATGACCCTACTTCTCACTTAATTTATTACCTCCATAAACAGTATCCTAAAGAGTTCATGGTCTCAAACTCTAGTTTCAAGTCCTCTTTAATACAATACAATGTTCCTTTAGTCAAAAATGATCCCCTGTAGAGTGAAACAGAAAGAAAAGGTAACAGGCCAAAGGAAAGGTAACAGCTGGTAGCTTGTTTACGTCCTTGATGTTGGTCTCAAAGTTTGCATTACCAGGTTTAGTTGTGCCAGGTCTGAAAGGTGTTTGTACTGTTTGGGTTTAATTCCTGGTTTCCAGCCTATGCAAACCTCTACTAAGGACTGAAGTGCTTAAAAAAGCAGACCCAATATTTGTATACCTGAGGAAACTTCTGTCAATACTATATATTATATATGATATATTGATGTTCCTTACTTGATATTGTTTCTACTGCTCTTTACTTATATTCTTTTATATACATTTTTGAATTATTTATTACTACTGTTTTAATTGATGCTCTTGTAATATTGCAAATTTCCCCATTGTGGGACTAATGAAGGATTGTCTTCTCTTCTCTTATCCAGGCGTTTATGCTGATGTGTATTAAGATTATATTATTATATTATTTACTGTGAAACACAGAACATGCTCCATGGCGCTGTCACATTTACATACTCCGTTTTTGCCATCTGAGTCTTGATGGAGCCGTACATCTGGAGATCGCTCTGCTTGCTTGTTTCTCACTATATGCGAACAAGCAGTGAGTGTTGACTTTCCCAAGGCGCAGATTTCAATGCTGAAAATCAGCGTTTTTTTCCTCTTTAATGCTGTTACTTCTGCATACTCAAGATGACATGTCTCCCCGGAGACTAACTCATTACCTTTCCCTCTCTGTCAACCATCCGAGCTAACAGCAAGCTGACAAACTGTCCTCTGGGCTGTTTAACTCGGTCTACATTCCAGCACACATTAGTCTTGTCTTTGCAGAATCAGCCACACTCCTTCACAGAAATCCCCAAAACACGTCCTGGATCCCTTTAAATCTGCCCCTCATCCTTTTCATCATAACACAGATTTCTCAATTTGATTGAATGATGGGATACTTCATCCTGAGTCTGACTCTGCATCATTGCATCATGCCTTAAGATGTATTTATTACGTAATAGTCTAAGAAAAGACCAGAGCAGCCCAGGAAGGCCTCAGCTTGGGTAAAAATAGCATGGCAGGCACAAAACGATCCGGTTATATTTAGCAACACTACCCCCTCCACTTCTAAGAATAGCAGGAGAGATGCTTCATATTCATCCTAAGACTAAGCCTCATTCTTGCCAGGACATTTCTATTCCTGTACTTTTTGAGCAGAGTGGACAGACGCTGCCTTCTGCAGGGTTGGTGTATGTTTGTGTGCTGGCTGCAGGCTTTTTGAGGTGCACATCATCCAAATTTTACACACTATTCCTTATTCCATTGCTCATCACCGCCTAGTTCAGCATGCAGTCATCTTGAGTTGATGAGCTTATAAGGGGGAGCGAGGGAAATAAAACTTGTGGAAATGGCAGCTCGGAGACTCAAGTAGCTCCCCGCATCGGCTCAAGTGATATTAGATTCATGCTGAGCTTGTTCAAGTCTGCTTTATTGCTTTACAGTCTCAGTGCTTGATGCAGGTGGTCCCTGTTGTGAGAGAAGCTAGGATGTGTGATTCCCCAAGTGCTGCAGATTAAAAAGTCTATTTTTTGTGTCAGATAAAATGAAGCAGGTCTGCGTGTAGCTCTGTGGAAAAAAATTAATTGATCTGCTTTATGAGAAAAAATGACATTTCTGAAAGAGATTCCCTGGCTTTGTGTAGTGCAGAGGTTGTGAGTTATTGTAAAATTATATTAGATTAGCCAAATCAACAAGGTAATCTTCTCGGACGAACACCTCTTTTGTGATTTTTAAATTAAATCACTAGAAGTAAAAATCTAATGTTAGGCTACCCACAGACTACATTTTTGGTCATATGACTAAAACATCACCACCACTAAGTATCTTAATACAATTACTATACACCTTTTCTGTAAATGAACAAATCTACAAGTTGTGAAGTCTGAGTTAGAATAGTTTGCAACTAAAGTCGGCCTGTAAAGACGGACTAGTGAGTAGATGAGCCTCCTTTTTTTTTTCCGGTGTGATGGCGTTTAATGTCCCTGACAACGTCCGTAGTCACATTTAGCCACTCGTAAGCAACACGCAAGCACTTTATAATCAAAGATTTAATAATGTATTTTATATTGTAGAACAAAAATTGACAATATCTTCAGCCTGTCCACAGATCTTATTTCAGGTATTTTACCCGAAAACCAATCAAAGAAACTGATAGTCTTTTCGACGAGGGAACCAAATGTGCAAAAACGCAAACTCATTCCTTGGTTTTAGGACTACAGATTACACCACTCTTTTAATTTAAGTATAACAGTTTGATATTTGCAAAACATACTCTTTTCCTTTTTTGCTGAGGATTAGATGAGAAAATCCATACCACTCTCTTATGGGTGTGGTAATGTTAAAGCTCCAGGCTGAAGATTGGCTTATGTTAGTCAACAGCTAGCCTGCGTCTGCCCACAAAATAAAAAAAACACTTTCAAATGTGCCTTCTTGTTGGTTTTTGGTTGATTGCAGTGATTTCCTGAAGTTTGCACCAGCTGCCTGGTAAACTAACATTGAGTCATGCTGAAACGTATTCCTAGTTTAGCTGAACTAAGCAAACCCGCTGCTGGCTCCAGTGATGGAAAGTAAATTTACTTAAGTACTGTACTCAAGTACAATTCTGAGCTACTTGCAGGCTACTGTAATCAGGTATTTGCTTCATTTTTAGTTACTTTTCAGATTACATGAAAAAAAATATTTTTTTTATTCACAACCAGATAAAAAAGAAAACTTAAAGAAATGACAAGAAAGAAATAGACAGAAACAGACAGCTGAACTTCTCTAATGATCTGCAGAAAGAAGAAGCTCTGTGTTTTATGTTGGTTGTGTTTGTTTTATTGCACTGTTTTTTTTAAATCATGCAGCAATATACACAAACGCTTCTTTTCTTATTATAAAGGTGCGACACAAACAAAGATTATCATTATTACGTCACCAAGTCACAATGCATTTTCGGCCTCCCCACCAGCATATGTTCAATCTCTAGAGTGTTTTCCTTGGTTGTGATTTTGTGATATAATGTTACCATTTGTTCGGTGTGTGTGGTGGTTTGCTTAAAGTACCAATTAAAGTTTCTGATTATAGCTTCAAGTGGGAGGTGACCGTAACGATATAATAACACCACGTGAAGTTAAAAGTCATAGGCAGACAAGCATACAGAGTGGATAGCAACGACTGCTCATTAAAATCTTGGACAGGACTGGAGCGAGGAAGAGAGAAAAGTCTTCGGGGCTGTTATTATCACACTGTCACTTGTTACAAAGCAGCCCACGTTCTTAGCATGTCAGACCCCTTCCCAAGGAGCATCAACCGATTGTTTTGTTGCTATTCTGAAAGCGTGTAACATCTGTGACACAGAATGAAGCAGAAAAGCCTCAAGTTTAATAGATAAACATTGGAGTGTGTATTTATAAAGACAGCAGGCTATTACACTTACACACACACAAACACATCGCCTCTGCACCTCTGAGGGAGGTCGGATCAGCAAGCCATTTAATATATAAAATACAGCACACAAATGTATATGGATTATAAATTCAAAGTCTGATTTGCTGCACTGTGAAGCAGACGACACCATGATGTTCTGTTCCTCCTGTCATGTACTTGCTTTTTTTGACTCTTGACACTCCACACGGTGCTAAATAATGAAGCCTCGTTTTCCGTAAAACGCGACCGTGCGAAGACTGTCCGTGTCATACAATGACAGACCGTAAACTCCAGATGGCTCAATGTGAGAGGGAAAAAAACGTCTCAGTAATCTATATGACAGGACATCCACCTACGTTTGATGCTGTTGTCATGTGAAAGCTTCATAAACTCAGAAGCTTTTCAAAACCCTTTGGATAAACTAGCAAATCAAGGAGGTCTAAATATAGTCCTGTTTTTATTGGTTCACACAACACTGAGACTTGAGCGCTACAAAGTTTTCAAAACCAGTCAAGCTGTTTACTTCTACATCCCTGCATGTGCCCTCTCCAACAGCCACGAATGATAATAAACAGTAATCACAATAATGCTTCAGTATCAGATGATGCAAAATTATGGGGTAGGGGTGTTACAGTAAATCTTGATATTGTGTTAATAATACACATAAAGTATGTGAATAATGCTGTGATTGAATGATTTAGGTCTTGTGCATCTTTTGTTGATGAAGTTATCTGGCTGCAGTTGCTCTGTGTGCAATACATTTTTCGTTCTCTGCTATACTTCGCATTCCCCTTGCAGAATTTTGTGTTCCCTCACAATATGTTTTGCGCTGCGTGAATGGTTGATGTTTCCCAGTAGAGATGGGGATTTTGAAAACGCTAATGTGTAGATAGCACAAGGGAGGAGGATCCCCCCCTAGTCAGCCAATGGCAGGCTATTTATCACCAGTCTACATCCAGTGAGTCAGACTACTTTGTGATGAGCCACATCACAATACGATGCCAATGCTACGAACAGAACAAACAGTGGAGTTTGTAGCTGGCTTCCATTATTTAAGTTGTGTAGCTTTTTCCTTAGTCTAGGTCATTATGTCTTGAATACCTGTGCAAATGATGGTCATGCAGTGTTTGCTGATTGTACAAGTGACAAAGACGAAAATTGGGTGTGCTTCCTCATCATTTAATGGCGCATTAAAGAATGAGGAAGGACATCACATATTTGTGATCTGTAATTAAAGATTTCTGTATTCTGTATGTACAAATGGAGCTTAGGGCTTTTCCTTTTTTTTCATGGCATTTGTTGACACTGAGAAAAAGTATGCCTTATTCTTTAAACATCTAATTGGTCTGCTATGGATTTTAAAGGACAGAGGCTGTTAAAAACACCCCGGTATTGTCATGAAATTGCTCCATTTCTCAGCCACATTCTGAAGCGTCTTTGGAATTGGATAGCCTGTCACCCCATTATATCGTTCTAGTTCTTGAGATCCACACTTCAAAGGTGTAATGGTGTGAAGTATTCCAGGGTGCTGGCTCAGTTTGAACAGATTTTATTGGCAATGTCAACCAGAACAGGTGCCGACTGACGTGGAGAGTCTGTAACGAGAGAAAATGTCGTTTCTGTTTTAATAAATCCCACCACACTGATGGACATGTTCAAGGTACACTATAGCAGCATGGATATTTTTATAAAACGCTTGAAATATACTCGTGAGGCACCCAGATACCCTCATTCTGTGGAGGACTGAAATTGCTAAAATTAAAAATATGGGAATCATTAAGTGTCTCAATAAATTCATTAATACACCATTAAATGCATCAAAACTAATACTATAAAAATAAATGTAGGCATAAATTTACATTTCTGTCTTAATTTGCTTCTGTTTTGTATTTAACTTGTATTAACCCTCTATTTATGTACTTAACCAACGGGTGCAAGGACCCTCTCAAAATGCAAGGATTTATTCCTTCTTTTGCCTAAATAAACTGCTCTTTGAGGACTAAAGGTGCTCAAAACCTCACGGAACTAGCAGTGAAAATGTATGAGTTTATGGTTGTTGGCAATGGGTGGGGCAAATTAGTTTGCTAGCGCCCCCTAAACAGCGTTTAGTTTAATTCACATGCATGAAATTTGGTGCACGGCACTTCTCTGAGCTGGATGCTGAGATCCACCTCATGCAGCTTGTGATATACCACGCACACACAAAAGGGTTTGACATGAATATTTATTTAAAGACTTCAATTCTTACAGAAAAAGTCATTTTAAGTCAGTCTTTAGTGGCTTCAATATTTCCTATTAGAACAGTAAAACCTGTGCTGTCTTGCAATATCACCAACAATAAGAACTGCTTTTAAGTAAATACTATGTGTATTAATGGACAAATCATTTTTGATTGGCCTTGGTCTTATTGTAATCACCGGCATCATGCAGAAGCCATGAGTCACTGTTTTGAGATCATGGGGGTTATTAAATAAATAACAGTTAATCAGATTAATGAATTTGGGCGGGTGAACCATTTCAGGTTATGATAAAATACAGATCTGTAATAACTTTAAACATGGCTATATGAGGCTGGATAATGTTCATTCCCAACTGAATGATTCTGCCCCTTTGCACAGAGCGAGACAGCCCAGTTTTTTTCTGTTCAGATCATGCTCCTTCATATTCACATCACTTCAACCACTGGGTCTGAGAGAACAATGCTGAGAAGAGTCTGATGAGTGGCTGTGCACGAACGTACCAAAAAAATAAAAAGAGAAGAAAAGCAAACCAGAGAACAAAAGACAGTCTTCAAAGGAAACATCTGAAGGCATTGCACAATTCCAAGATTGATCAGTGAGATTTTTAAGGCAGAAAAGTTGTCTAAAGAAACGTAAAGATGTTATATCACTATTTTTTTTTAAAACCCACTGGTGTATCTCTTTTAGAAAAAAACACACATGCAAACTTAATGCATGCTAAAAAAAACATCAGAATAAAACAGGATATTCATCACGAGCATTCGATTAAACCACTTTGTTAATATCATAAGGTACAGTAAACACCTTTCATGTTGTATGTGTGAAGATTACATGTGCGTTCATATGGCCATGCTGACACGGTATCGCCTTGGCAGAATGACACAGATGCAACGACGAGCGGTGGAGGCAGCGAGGTGTAAGCCTACTTCACCGCAGCTTGTTTGTCCACCATTAGCGCAAAGGGGTTTTTTTTCCAGCCGTGCAATCTCCTACACAATAAATGCTTTTGATTGTCACTCCTACACTGACACAGCCTCAGAGGAACAGTGATTTCACACATTGCAGCCGCACGTGACAAACACATCGGTATATGTTAATACTTTGAATTCCACTGGGGTCCTACGCAAACAGCGCTTCATGTCCTGAGGACGAATCCATGCGTGCCAAAGAAAATAAACGCATGCTGTCACATCTATACCGTGCAACATAGAATAATATGGTAGTTATGTGGCTGTATGAAGTAGATCTAATGATGTCCTGTTTGTTAAACCCCTCCCCTGAGCAATGAGTGTCCAATTATAGCCTATCAATCACAAACGTATGTCAGAACAGTCAAGCTTTGAACTTCTCCACATTAAGTGTTGCGCGAGTGATACTCTGATTGATTTTGTAGGAGTGGTGTCTTTTTTTTAGCCTTTTCCAATGAATTAACCGGTGAAAACGTGCAAGAACGGTGTAAATTTGGTGTTGATAAATCCCAACAAGTGGCTAAATGAGACTGCAGAGGTGGTCAAGGAAATTAAATGTCATTACTAGGAACATGGAGACTCGTTTACACACTAGTCTATCTTTACAGGTGGACTTCAGCTGGCAACTACTCCAACTCCAACTATTCCAACTCATAGATTAATACATTTTTAGTATAGTGTAGTGTTATTAACTCTTCATGTATGATGTAGTTTGTTTGTAGCCTAACGTTAGCTTCTTACTTCTGGTGATTGCAATTACACTTCAAAAATGATGTAACTGGTGTTCATTTGCTAAAACGATCTTGATGCACAAAATGCCTAATTATCACTATCTTGAGAACATTTTCTGCAATAATCAAAAATCCAATTGAAATGAGTGAATTAATCAAATAGGCTTTTAATTGAGGGAACCAGGGTGATGCTGACCTACGAGTTAGGCTTCCCTGCTGCTCTCTGTCAGCACACCCAGCTTACTAAACCAAAATGAAAAACTAGCAAAAGTAACCAAGCAATTTATATGGCTGATGAGTCCTTAACTACATTAGTTAATGGCGAATTCAATTGGCATAATCTTCTGAGAAGTCTGCACTTCAAATAACATTACCAAAGATGTCCTGTAAGCCATGTACTTTTAACGTGATGCTTTTAATGTCCAAAGTGATGAAAAAATACAGTTTAAGAATATAAGTATGTAAACATAGCAACCAAACAGGGTTTTGTTACAACCAAATAAGAGTCTGATCCTACATTTTTCGTTAATATACCTATGGCATTTACTATGTCTCCTCTACAATACAATACCAGTGCTGTTTCTTTATTTCCATGTCAGCTACATGCATCATCAACTGGTAAAAATGCTAACTTTTTTACTAACTACTAGCTTTAGTCTGAGCCTGAGCATTGTATCATGAGTGAAGAAAGTGCACATAGAAGACCACTTTCACAAGCTTCCTCATTGAAAACAACTCATGGAGCATAGCTAAATTAGCTAGCTAAAGCTGCTAGTGACAGTTTTCAATTCAGGTGGCAAAATAAATGGTCATCAAGTAGAAATGAGAAGTCGTGTGAGAATGTAAAGCTTGACAGGCTGGTCGGGGTTTAGTAAACAGTTGTTTTGGTTTATCATCATGATCTGACTAAGAATGTTTTTGGTCCCATTTGTTTAAATGCCAACTTGTTTTTTAACCTGAAAATTGTTTATGCGATTGTAAAAAATTTGCACAGCTTGAGCTCCGGGACCTAAAAATGTGATCACAGGACAGAAGCGGTTGAGAAAAAAGCTTCTAAAGCTGCTGATACTGAGATAAACATCACGTCTCTGAAACCACTGTCTCTCTGAGAAAATGAGTAAGAAAAACCTGCCATCTTCTTTCAAAACTTGCCTTGTTATGCAAGTGTCATGCATGTTTCATACACAAAAACATGTACTGGATGTACAGTATAAATGAGAGTGTGGGTGTGGGATGAAGTTGACATTGTGTCATGATAAATAAATCAAAGGCCCTGCCTTGTGTTTCAGCAGGAGAGTCACAGAGTCCCAGCAGTTTGCTGCAAGTCAACTCTCCAGAAAATCAACAGTATATACAGAATATATATACATATACATATAAAAAAGACTGTTCCTGCCTGATCTGGTCTTATTTGATCCAGTTTGGTGTTGCTCCAGTCCAATACCAGACTTGAGACCTGTGCTACATTGTGCAATTCAACATCCCCAATGTTGTACGGGGTCCCCCCAGCGAAACAACAATACAGAAGAGTACAAAATCTATCAGACCACCTGTCCCCACACCGAGGGACCCTATTCAGTCAAACTGAAGGACCAGTTTTGCATGAATGAGTCCGAGACGCTACACTTAATATGTCGAATTTGGCAGAACAACGTTGCTACGGAGCATAACGGATCAGCAGGTCTACTTTTAAACATCTTGCACTCATGAAACCTACATTAATATCTAACCACTCGCTTCTAAAAAAATACAGGCCTGTCATTCATGATTTAAATATGAATAACTTATGTATAAACATGAATAAGGCCTGTTAGTCATGATTTAAATATGATTACAGGCCTCAGTATAAAATGTAATACTTTATATCAGCAGTAAAGAAGCAGCATTACACATACAGTAGATTTGACCGATACACAAAAAGGCAAACATTTGTACAGTGTATAAATATCTAAGAAGATGTTTTACAAGCAGTTTATGATTAGATGTTCATCAGCCAAGCAGTATATGATGATTTTTGAGGCGCAAGTTTAGAAAAATGTTGTAAACCTCCTCGTAGAGTGATTCCTTGACTGAATAGGGCCCAAAAAGTACTGATAGCATCTACAGTTTGTAGTACACAGACACAGTAAAATGTATAAACGCAGTTCTTCACACATTTACATGAGCTAAAAGGGGCCTCTGGATACAGCGGCTGAGTTTGTGCTTTGTGTTAAGTAATCATTTACACATTACTGGTCAGAACAGCAGGGTTGCATTTGAGCTTCACCCTCAAACTTGGCTAAAAGTGACAAAAAGTGCAATTACCTGTTCTGGGTTTGAGTATTTCCCCATTTTTAAAGGACTACTCCTGAAAAACTAAGTATTTTAATATTTAACTATGCACCACCTGCAGGCTCTGGAAAGTTTGTAACTTGCTCTTTTGCAGAGAACAGAAACTATGTAAAGCTTGGACTCACAGCAGTTACAATGGATTCCAGTGGTGACCCAGTTTCCGATGTGTCCACGGAAAGTTTCTGGAGCAACACACGAAGAAAAAAAAAACAGCTAACCATGCCAAAATGTGTTAAGCCATATTTTTGTGAGAACGGTGGTTACATGACAAAGAACAACTGTATGCTGTGGCAGAGATTTTCATGCTTTTTTTCACCATGAAACTGGGTTGTTATTAACCGTTAATCAGACTTCATTTCCATTTTGTTTCCAATTCATTATTCACAAAAACTGAGCTAATCTGCCTCATCAAGGACTGTGTGGGTTTGATTGACAGTGCTGGCGAGACAAACATCGACACAACTCTCATCACATTTGGTTTCAAATGCTGCTAAACAAAATTTAAAAAAACAAAAAAAAACCTCTCAGGTGAAATTATGAAATCTGCTCAGATTCAAAGATAGCTGAGATAGTTTGGCCCCATTGGACTTAATTTTTTAGGGCATTAAACTAGACTCACAATAGCCTGTACAACTGTGTCCATGTCATCCATGTATGCAGCCAATTAGGTCATTTTTCTGCATTTGTGTTTTTGATTGTTTTTCGGATCTGCCACAGGAAAATCAGCACTGTTGCCAGGATATCATTTTGGCAGTTAACGTTTCTGCAAACCACTGATACATTCATGTTTGTAGGTGTCATAAGCTACGTACCATATTGTAAGTGACCCAACTTTTTACTTGACTGGGGACGTAGAGGCGATGGTGGTGGGGTTTTGGGCGAGACGGCTGCCAAGCTAGTGAACACGGTTTGAGACTGTGTTTCAACATGTTGTAAGTGTCACACTGTTGGATATTCTCAAGGCGACCTTTGGAGAATTCCCAGCAATGTTTGCAGCGACAGAAAAATTTATATTTTTCATGGGAAGCTGGGATATCTCCAGTGTTTGTGGCAACAAAAGCAGGTGTTTTTTAAACAAGACCTCGGGACTTCTCCAAGAGTGTTTGTGGCTACCTAAAGAGGTGTTTATGATCATTTTAAAAATAAAATTGAACGTAAAAAAATGAAAAGTTACAACATAAAGAAAAGTGAGGGCTCAAGATTTCACTGGTTTGCAGAAATGTACATTGCAGGGTTCCAGGGTGCAACATTTTTGGTCGCACATACGCCCAAACTGCAACTAAACATTCGAATTGGTTGCACCTGATTAAAAGAATGTATAGAAATATTTTTTAACAAACACCAACTGGATGTGTATTTGCATATAAACATATTTTCTGTAGATTATTTTGTACACTTTCATATGATGAAACCTAAGTGACAAAGTTAGATGCACCAGTGCAACCAGTGTAAAAAGTCAGTGTGGAGCCCTGCATTGCCCACATTTATTCTGGCACTTGGTTTTGGAAAAATCACACCGTCGTTCTTAATCACACTCTGATGGACATGGTTCGTTTCTCATCTGGGAAGAAGCCGTCAGTGAGCACAACACTTAGAGACCTATTTGAATTGCTGTAAAAAAAAGAAAGAGGTCAGCCTAGTAGCTGAGTAAACAAGGAAGTCGCCACTAGAATCCATTGTGACTGACGTGAATCTAAGAGATCAGAAAGTCGTCTGAGCCACTTTTCAATCCTTCAGGAGGTGAGAGTTTGATACTGTAAACGGTTGTTTCTGTCGACTATTCCTTTAATTCCTCACGATTAACTAAAAGCTACTAAACCTTAGGGGTTGCTGATTATAACTGGCATGTATAACGTGTGCTCACAGTCATTTTTGTCTAAATCCATACGGGCAGCTGCTAAAAGTAAAAGCATCTCTGCATTCTGATCTGTTGGTTCACTGTTCTCCGTGCACATATTCACAGTATGTTGCTAACACGAACGTGTGAGTCACCTGATCTGATAGCTACCAAAGTGCTATAATTCTCAGCCTACAGTTTGGCAAATATCTGATGAATACTTAGTGAGAAAGGTAAAAGTGTGAGCTTACCAAAAATCACTGAAACGCCGACAACCTTTTTTTTTTTGGCGTAAAACAAACCAAAAAACAAACCAAAAAAAAAAAAAAATAATAATAATAATGCTGTGAAGTACAATGTCGTTTCATGAAAATAAGGACATGGCACAACACACAGTCAGGTTCTGTAGTAGGATGCGTGTTTTTGACTTCTGGGCTTGGAGATCCACATTTCCAGAACCCACGGTGGACACGGTGCCTGTGAATGTTTTCCGACAAAAAAGAGTAAGGCTGTTTCAAGTCCCTGCTGCATTTCATGTGACCAGACTCCCAGGGAGCACAGCTTCCTTTTGAGTCAAGGCAGGTGGACGGAGCAGACGGCGGAGGAGCGTGGGAAGATTTCAGGTAGGTGATGGGTTTGCTCTTAATGGAACATGGCAGTGGTGGTGGTGAGGCAGTGGGGGAGGGGGAGGGGGGGTGGGGGTTGTGTGGGAGGGACAAAGCCCTGAGTGCAAGACAACAGTGCATGCTTCTTTTAAACTAGCACATGCTCCATTTTTTTTTTTTTTTAAGAAAACACACTCTGTAATGAAGAATGTGGCACCAGGGCCTAAAAGTTTTTTTTTTTGTACAAAGTCACAACCTCCAGTTTCTGCAGCCGAAAAAATAGGAATCTGAAAGGTTTTTCACATTGATCGGTATAAATTGAAAAAGATTCTCAGCTCCAGTCCCCCGTCAATTTTTGTAAACATTTATCTATTGAGAGAGATGATATTTGTGAAAAGCAGAGGAAGTGGAAATAGAAATAGCAAACAGATGAACAGTGTTTCAAAAAAGGGCTTCTTGAGTTTGGACCCTTTCAGTCTGACAGCCGTGAGTGGTCAGTTTCTGTCCTGTTGCAGGGAGGTGATCTCGGACCACGACCCGTCAAAACCTCCACCTTAGTCCACTAAGGGAGGAGTCCCTTCTTCTAAACAGTGGAGAAGTCCCACTATCTGCATCATGGCTCATGGCCAAATATTCTCGGAGTGCAACATGAGAGAGCTGGCGGGGTTCGCCGTGTGCTCAGAAGCTTCCAGTGAAGAGTAGGAAGAAGAAGAAGCAGAGAGAGGAGAGTAGAGACCAGTAGAGTCGGCTGGCCAGCGTTGGAGGGTGACCTCAGCCTTTAGATTCGGCTTACCCGTCTCGTGAGGAGGGGGTGGATCGCCTGTGGTGGACAGGGGGTGTAAGGAGGTGGCAAGGGGCCTGGTTTGATCCCACGGGTCCTCATGTAGGACAAAAACTGGTCTGGGATTTCGGCAAGCACTTCCTTAGCCAGACGAGCCATGCTGAGGATGTGGTTTCCCCGCCGGTCAATGTAGTCTCTGAAAGGAACAAACTGTGGAGCAGAAACAAGGAGAGGAGATAAGATGAGATAGGAGAAGAAGGAAATGGCAGGGAGAAACTAAGAGAGGACAGAAGAGGAGATGAGAGAGGAGGAGAAGCAACAAGGCCATCAGAGAAGAGGAAAAAAGGAGAGTAGAGCAAAGGTGATGAGAGGAGAAGAGAGGAAACAAGGAGAGGGAAAGCAGGAGGAGAAACAAGGAGAGCAGAGGAGAGGAAACAAGGCCATGAGATATGAGAAAACAAGGCAAGGAAAGGAGATGAGATGAGAGGATACAAGGTAAAGGA
This sequence comes from Diplodus puntazzo, assembly GCA_963678695.2. Taxonomy (NCBI): domain Eukaryota; kingdom Metazoa; phylum Chordata; class Actinopteri; order Spariformes; family Sparidae; genus Diplodus; species Diplodus puntazzo. The sequence continues at coordinate 14,689,808 of OZ023161.1, read as the reverse complement.
GAGGAAACGAGGTCATAAGTGAAAAAGAATCAAGTTGAGAGGAAAGGAGATGAGAGGAGAAGAGAGCAAACAGGTAGAGGAAAGGAAAGGAGAGGAAATTGTGGGAATGAAAGAAACAAATGGATAAGGACAGGAAAGGAGAAGAGAAGGAGGGAGGCTTAGATAAAGAATAGAAAATGAGCGGAGAAAAGAGATGTCAGATAAAATATCAGAGGAGAGGCGGTAAAAGAAAGGCACAGAGTGAAAAGAACAGAGAGGAAAAGGTGAAAACAGTTTAGAGGAGCGAGACGGAGGGAAGGAGACAGAAAAATGGCAGACGGAACAAGAGCACAGCAGAGGGTAAGGCACCGTGACCTTTTCCCATTAATCATAAATCCTGCAGTCCTCCGAGGACGTTGTGCTGAGCGAACAGTCTCACAGTCAGTCAGCCATGTCTGTACCTGAACGATGTCCCTCTCGGCATATCGTCCTTGGGATGAGATCCTCTCCTCGTCCCCGTCCAGCTCGATCATTTCTGAGGAGGGGAGCACATCAGTCACACCCTGTCAGGAGACTCAGGCTGCCATGTCAAAGCCAACATGACACTCAGTTTGTGTGTTTTAATCTCCTGAAGCTGTCAGCGTGCCAATGGCTTACATCTCCTCGGAGTGTTGGTTTGCAAAACGTGGCATGAGTACACAGAATTTGCGTCGCCGAGCGAGAAGCCTGGGCATGGGGCAAACATGCAAGGATATGCGTAAGCACAGCCAGCGATGTGCACCACGGGGACATCATGCAACCGTGCACTCTGGCTTCATGAGCGTGAAAATTGTTGAATCCCGTTGACTTTGCAGGCTAATTGCTCATTTTGAGTGAGCTTGTTTTAACAGAGGACACTGCTCCGTGAATTGTAAACATGAGAGAGGTGAGAAATGCGGCCATCTGCCATTAAAGAAAAAAAAAAAAAAGAAACGCACCACCTCTGTCTGGTCCGACAAATAAGAATTTTTTACATCCACTTGACCTTCGATTCAGTGGAGGAGGTGATGGAGGGGAATTACGGGTAAAGAGAATGCAGGAGGGAAGAAAAGACGAGCTGCACGAGGAAGGACTGAACCATGTGGGAGGAGAGATAGGAAGCAGAACGAAGGCGAAGGATTACTGCATGCAAATAGACGCACGCATACACCTACACGCGTACACAAGAGCAAGCAAACACACACGCACGTGCTCTTCACCCTGCTTACCGTCAAATTCCGCTGGTCCAACCCCAACTATTATAATTGACATGGGCAGAGACGCGGCCTGTTAGGGGTGGAAGGAGACAGAATAAGCACATCAGAGGCGGCAAGAAGCCGCGTTTGTTCTTTTCACCATTTTGCTATCTTAAACGCCGCAGGCTGTCAGTGAAATACCCCTGTGAATTACTAACTGTAAGCTAACTGGCTACAGAAAGGCTGCTCAATAGCAAAATTCAGCGCCATTGTTATGACAGACGGGGTTCAACCAATCCCATCTGCCCTCTGCAGCCGGTTTTCATAAAGCCCTTCGTCCGACCGGTTCTGGAGTTTTCTAATTTCATGCATCTACAACTTTGTCTAAATCTCCCAAAGCTTGACAGCTTAAAAATGAATCCATTTACATCTTCCTCTGCCCTGAGCTGCAGCTGAACTGCTGCCCCGCATCGCAATATTGTTTATTAAATCTTAGCGGAGTGGGACAGCAAAGTACAGTTGGAGTGGTGAATGATGAATGAAGGTTTTCAGTGTTTCATAACTTCCCGTGGTTATTAGGCAGAGGCCCAAATTGCATGAGATATGAGGGGCATGGATCCTCCGCGGGCTAGTAAATAATTACTCCCAAATCTTACTTCACAATAACATTACATCACATGGGGGCGTGGGGGGGGGAGTAGAGGCAGCAAATGAACACAGCCGAGGACCCTATATATGAGAAAAGCGCTACACACATCGGCTCTGATTAGAAAGCAGCGTTATTAGAGCTTAACGCAGCAGCAGCAGCGGTGGGGGCAGGGGTGGGGGTGGGTTGACCCGCCGACTACCCCTCTTCTCTCATTAGCGAAGACGAGTGAAAGAGAGAGAGAGAGGAGGCACTAAGAGAGAAAGACGGCAGCCGATCTGCTTTTTATATTCTCTCTTTCATATTGTTTGTTGGTTCATTAGGATCTCCATGAGTGGTTCAATCATAGCCGGACCTCCAGGGGTCCTCGCGTGTTTCACACTAAATTAACTGAATAAATATGAGCGTGACGTACACGGACTGCTGCTGGCCACTACGTTGTAAACAGCATTTGTTCATCTGCTGTGCGTTTACGGCTCGAAACGTCTCTGACGTCTCGATGAACAATAAAGTTGGAGCAATAAAACATGCAGTTTTGTAGGCTGAGAGGGCTAAAACTGGCACGTTACATTGACTATGGACTCCTTGGTCTGCGCCATGTCCGTGATCACGCCGTCAGAGATGATGAGCAGGATGAAGTACTGCGAGCCGTCCATCACTGCCGATGCATACCTGGCATACAGAGAGAGAGGCAGGAGAGTCAAAGTCAAAGGTCAGATGAGAACAAAAAGATATTATTTGGTTGTATTTTGGAAAGTGTGACATCCAGAGTTTTCTCCCTTCTGAGGGACAAAAAGCTGGGATATCTCCGACTCTGTGGCTTCAGCTTTGACCGTTGTGTTTTTCTGTCTCAGTCAAGTCCATCAACTTTACAGTGGTACAAAATGAGCTCACTGGAGTTGTCTTGTAATGAATCCCTGTCTCAAACCACATCCGTTGTTGCTCCAATCGTGTAATTATGTAATGTCCAATATTTGGCTATTACCCCTCAGTGATCACTAAAAACAATCTTATCTTATTAAGGTCAGACGGTCCATTTACAATGTAAGCATCAGTGCAGATAACTTTTTTGTATTTCAAGCATTTTAGTACATGTCTGTCTTTACTTTTATTCTGTTATTGGAATTACATATTAGTTTTATGTATCCTACACGTAAGCCGTCAGGTGACAGATTTTATTTTGTTATCAGCGCCCCCTCGCAGTGTTATGTCTTCATTATAATTAGCCAACAGCAATTTGAAGCTCGGCAGCAAGGCCAACAAGAAAAGTTATGCTAGCCAAGAGTTTCCTCTTGAGGTCAGTGGGGGAATTGTGATGGATGATACATCCCAGTGCTTGGCAGAACGAGCATTACTAACAAAGTATGATAACAAGTAACACACCAGTGTCACTTTCAAGGTTTCAAATGCGATTCCTAAGTGGGCTAAGAAATAATAAAACGCTTTAGTAGTTTTCAATCTAACGTCGTTAACCTAGATCTTAATGAATGCACCAATCGCTCTCTCAATTAGAGTCCTGTTACCACAGAAAACCGGTTCCAAACGTCTCCCTGACGGCCCCCTTGCTTACGTAGGTCACACAGAGGCATTAGCGTTAAATCGAGTTTCATAACCACTTAAAGCTCCTTGTAGTATGTTTAATATCCAAACTTGATATTAAAATTCCATCTCTGAACAACCATCTCCACCAACTATAAATTGCTTTGTCGATCTGCTTGATGTGCTCCTGGATCCACATTCCATCTATAATGTGTTTATCCTGATTGTTCAGTCTGTAATTTGACTATATTTGTCTGATTCTGCACAAACAAAAGCCGGAAGAAACCGTTATCACCATGAGTAGCGCTCCTTCTGCTTTAAATAGACCGATATGATGCACACTGGAGTCAGGTCTATTTTTTTTTTTTCAGCTCTAAACTCTTGTAGCAGCTTATGTTTCTGTTACATAAATCGCTGTGACATGATGGAAGTGATGTCACAGGACAATATTTTGAGAGTGTATGTTAAACCACGCTCTTACGCACAAGCGGCCAGACAATTACGAATCTGACATGACTCGGTGTCACTTCTCTCTTTTTTAGCCTCGTCTTTCCTGGGTTTTAGTCAGACGCGCCACAGAAGCGAGCGCTGAACAATGCAGCTATTCTCAGGCCGAGTGGGCGGGCGGCACTCGGAGAGAGAGGAAGAGAGAGAGATGGGATTTGAAAGCCGATGATGAAAGGTGGGAAAAGTGCTTGTTACAGTCAGTCTTGAGGATCCTGAGACAAGGTACAGATAAAGGAAAAGTCAGGTGCAGGTCGGAAGGTGCGACGCATTACTTTTCCATCAGTGGTTATTTGTGTAAACTGGACAAGTGCAGCAGACAGTTTTCTGGCCGTATCTCTACTAGAAGTGTATAATATTTTTTATTAAATATTTAAAACAGTGCAGGAGCAGCTTTTTGCATTTGGAATTTGTTGCTCTCATAAAAATTTAACTGCACTCAAGGGCCTATATGTCTCTTTTAATTCCAATTTTAGTCTTGTGCCCGAAGGGATTCATTTACTGCACACGTGTGAAATGGTGAGAGGTGTGACTTCTACTGTTTTTCACAGCACCGATTCTTCTTCTGTGGTTGGGGATTCTCTGTTTTATTCTTTAAGCCTTTGTTGCCTTCTCCTGCGCTTTAAGGCAGCCCAGCAGTCATGGTGCAGACTTGTTTCCTCCTGTTCGTGGTTGTTGCACGCGTCCAAACCACCACAGCGAGTATTGACTCCTCTTAGATGACTGAGCTATTAGCTTCTCAGGTGGCTGTACAGCAGCCCACACACATGGCTGGAATTTCACAAAAGCCAATTGGTCCTATTGGAATGTCTTCGGCAGCGTTGGAGATTGGGGGTACTGTATTCCGTGACATTTGCGTGTGCGCCCGCCTACATGTTCCTACTGTGATTATAGTGGACCTACCTGGCCACGTGGTTAATAACAGGGGAGAAGTGGGTGGGTCCGTAGAGACGCACAGATTTGAGACTCTGGTAATAGGCCTCCATCACCCCCTCGATCCCGCTGCAGTACGGGTTCTGTGGATTACCGTTCTGCACAAAAACAGGAAGACAAAAACAAAGACAATTACTTTAATGTAAATGTAAAATTGCAGGATCACTATTAAATCATCCCAGGAGCCACTCAAAGGTGGCACTGCAACCTTTTAAAGACCTTGGGGTGTCTCAGTCACAGTTTAAAGACGGTGACAAGATATCTAAGAGGAGCCATAAACTGTTCTCCTTATGACCTTGTTCTCATGGCAGCTTGGGAAGAGCAAGGCTGGTGAGAACAAGCTGACACTATACTGCTTTTAATCCTGGTACCAGTCCTGTCATGAGATATATTTGGGTTATACCATAGAGAGAGTTTTCATTTTTTTCTTTGATAAGTAAACAACTTTTTTGTTTTTAAATTTAGTTCATTGTATTAATCATTCAATTCGTGAAATTAAGATATTTGGTTTGCACAAAGGTATGAAGGACGTGTTAGGTATCCCATAATGTGATTTGAGCTCGTGATAATAATAAACTTATTCATACAGCACCATTAAAAGTGTTTGGAGTTTGCAAAATGCTTTGACAGACAAGCAAAACAACAGTCAAGCCAAACCTGAAGAAGTCTAGTCTAAAGTGAGTTAAAACAAGAAGGTGAAACACAAAATGCGAAACACAAAACATCAGCGTAAGTAAACACAAGCAAAAAATAAGAAAGATAATGCAGATAAAGATATATCAAAGAATACAATCAAGAAAGGATGATAAGAAGATGACACCTGAACTAAAAACAGATACATAGATTAAGAGCAGTTAAAAGAATGAAAGATTGTAAATAAATTAACAATAAACAAATAGAAGCAATAAGTGATGGTAAGAAAACATCTCACTCTGTGCTATTATTACAGGCTGACACACATTTTGCACTTCTTGTACACTAAGATAAAATAAACACAGTCAGTCTGATTCTGTTGTCTGTGAGTTTGATTATGCTTTTATGAAATTTCTAGAACTCTAAAATAAGCCAGCCTCATTTACAAAGATCACATATTAGCTGTTCTCTTTCAGGATGATGCTGTTTGTCTGATGTATCCACGGCCACCGTTCTGCCCTACAGCACCGGCTAACAGCTACGTCATTGATTTAATGTCAGCTGGCTAACATTTAGAAAAATGTGATAAATATATTCAAGGGTGATTAGAATAACTTTGTAGCAATACGTCAGTGTTGTGAGACCTCTGCACATTTTAACACTATGCATCAGAGTTAAAATGAAATTGAACACATTGTTTGAATTTATTCAGTGACAACCAACAAGCTAAAAAAGAAATATATCAGGCCTGTGCCTCCCTGAAGGAGAGAACCAATTGAACATATTTGTAGGTTTTATATCCCTTTATGGGAAAAAAGTCTGGGACGGAATTACATTTTAGTTTCAAAAGGCGCATGCTTTGGCTCCAAATTACAGAATAACAGGATTACATGCACACCAACAGACATCAAAAATGCCCACCCTCAGGGCATAACATCAATTTTGCTCCAATATTATCAAAAATTATTACCCAGTGTAAAACGCACTAGAGGGTTGCAAGCCCTTCAGGATTTAAAATCCAATCTCACATTAGAAATATTACACATATTTTAAGGAAATGTTCAAAGTTTAATTCTTCCGTTGCAGCACTTTGGTGAAGAAAATCCTGAGGCGAGACATTTCACATTTTTAACTCTGCATGAGGAATCGATACCAAGAGAGGCGCTCTGGTAAAACCCACTGTAGTGAGATAGAGTGTGCTTCCAACAGACAGAGTGTGATAATAATCTGGTGGCTTCCTGAGTGAGTTCGTGTTTGCAGAAGTTTTATAAAAGTTTCTGCAGTGTTTTATGTATGTCTGCAGATGCCACATCCTTTGAAAATGTTTAAACTGCCGTCTGGTTGACTGGGTTTCAGATATCCAAAAGAAACTCACAAAGTAGCAAACAATACATTATTTAAGCGAGCCATATGTTTGGTGCATTCTAATTATTTCAGTATGAAACCATCTTGACTGACTCTGCTTGGTTGCCCATGAGCATGAACAGTGCACTTGAGACTGCTTTGCTTTGTAAATGGTGCTTGCATAATATCATCAGATTCAGTGGTGGCTTCCTCCCGCTGCGGCTACACAGCTGCAGCCTTCCTCTTTAAGAGCTGACTAACTTAAATCCTTAATGGTTAGATTAATGCATATGTGCCTTGTCTCAAGGTTTGGCGCCTCTGGGGAGGCTGTTACCCAACGCTGAGCAGCTGTAATGGCTGTAAACGCCTCTGGAGCAACATCTGGAAGTGGCAGCAGAGCAGGGAGAGTATTATGGGTGGCTGAGGAGTGGTCAGTACGTCTGGAGCCCCAGAGCACTTGACATTGGCACAGTGGCGTGGACGGATGGATGGGTGGGTGGAGGATGTGAGATGCAAACTGAGAAAGATGCATGGCTGAAGATTCTTTATCCTTGTGTGTGCAAATATATATATATATATATACATATATATACATATATATATATATATATATATATATAATATATATATATATATATATATATATATATATACATATATATAGATATATATACATATATATATAGATATATAAATATATATATATAAACTAAAGTTGGCTTGTTTACAGGCACAAACCAACCATCTCATTCGGCTTTCATTAGCACAGTGTGCACAGGCTTGTTGGCTGCATTTGTTCCTGTTTTTGGACAGCAGCATTCACTACCCACGTGTACACGACTGCCTGTAATTGGTCATCTGTGTATAAAAGTGCCTGGTTGCTGCATGTGTTTTGAGTTCACTTTCACAAAGTTTTTCTTTTACATAGTTATAGCATGACTGTATGTTTATATCTTGCCTTGAGAAACATAAAAGCAGTCTTTGCTCTAACTGTGACGGACAAGCTCCTCCGGCTGGCGAGAAGGCCATTAGAAGATTTATTCTCTTTGCCACATTCGACAGCAGTGGTGGAGCAAGCCAGATTCCTTCATACTGCCAGTCCTAATCATAATGTTGCTCAAAATTAGCACCACATTTCACATGAGCCCTGCTGCTTCATTTTACAAAGGAAATCTTTATCTCCATAAATCTATCTCTGATTTTACTGGACAGCTACTCTCCAACGATTGGATTGATGTTGGATTGACATCTAAAGTGTTCATACAATATGTACCCACAAATGGATTAATGGAGGGACAAATGATTGGAAGATCTGTGCATGTACTGTATACAGGACAGGTAGGTGTTTGATGGTGAACATGATGCGAGAAAGAGGTCGTCTCCTCACCAGGGCAAACTCGTGCGAGACCCGTCCATCTGGTGGAAGCTTGGCGCCAAAGCCCAGCGCAGGAAACATCTTGTCGCTGTCGTAGTCCTGGATGATCTCTCCGACTGCCCGCAGCGCCATGGCGTAGTCATTCAGCTGGTATGGGCTCATGTAATGGAGCGAGGTGGGCTGGGACGGGTTGCCTGGGACCCGAATGGTTCAACACAGTAAAACACACATCAGCATCAAACTGTAATTACGCCTGCTCCCCCTGGGCTGTGAGTCATATTAAAATAAAAAAGGAGGGGGGTGGATGGAAGAGGGTTAAAACGCAGACTGAAGTTTTAGTTACACAAACATTTCCCCCAGGCACAGCTGCACTGGAGACAGAAATAATCTCACTGGTTGCCTCAAAACCTTAGCAGGCAGTGTCAGGAACCTCAATATTACAGAACAGAGTGGCAACATCAGCTACTATGCTAATAAAATGATGAGCTACAGTGAGCTGCAGATCAATGATGCAGCATCATCTGAATAAAACTACAAACTCCTCTTTCCTGTCCATAAATGCATGAAGCTGCTTGTCTTGAATAAAATACCAATAAGGAATGATAAAAATGGTAAAAATAAATACATCGAAGTAGATTCAATAGACCATTTGAACTTTCTTTCTTTTTCTCTTTTCTTTTTCTCAATTTTAAATGTCCTGTAGCCTGACTTTCGAACAGCGTCTGAATTTCTCAATTTGCTCCATTAAAACGCAATATTACATTAAAGATATTTCGGTATTTGCACAAGCCCTCATCTGCCATGCTGCTTCAGGGTTACTTTTTAACCTGTTACCCTACTCAGATTACTGTTCTGGTTGTCACCCGTTCATTTTGCGATTCAAGTAATCCATTATTTCACTACATTTTCAAATAAGAAATAAGTGACTGTTAGAATATCACCATATTTCCCTGTTCCTTTTGTTGTCACAAGAAAAAACAAGACGGTAGGTGCAGAGAGGGCAGCATCTGTTTCATTGTCGCATGTATTAACATCGCATGTATTAACATGATGCTGTTTGACTGTGAGCAGTCAAAAGGCTGAGCTGTAGCTGCCTGTCAGTACCCTCCGATTCTGTTTCCTTTCAAAGACTAATTCGACCCTTTTCATTTCAGCAAACAAGTGACATGTTTTGCTATGAAGAACCCATTCACTTGTGCGTGTTGATATCAAATATAACAGATTAATGGAGCTGGGATATTAGGTTTGTCATTCTTATTATGATTAGCCCTCACAGTGGCAGATTATGGGTCGTAATACAAGCAGCAATGTGCCCAAATAATCGGAAAAGGGTTTTCCACTTTTGGCAGTAAAGCAACCCCACGCTGCTCACCTTGCATTATATACAATAAGCCACCCAAGGAAGAGCCATGTGAAGTTATTTGTTCCAACAAAAGCATAGCTACCTGGTTGGCTGCATCACAATATTCACATACACAGATCTGCCAGTCAGTTTGGAATGTTGGAACCAAAAGCAAGAGGACATTAAATGCCTTGATCATCTGAAATAGTTAACTGTGAACTCCTTAAAGATCAATCAAGAATTGAAATAGTCAGAACATCCATTAGTTCTGCTAGTTCTGCTTCACGCAGATATTTATGGGTCAGAAATATGTAGCTTCACGAGATTCGTCTGTGGATCAACACATTCAGGATTTCCAGCAGGAGGATGGCTTATGTTGGACTGAATCAAAATGAACTACGGCTCCCATCTCTAGCATGTCATCCAGTGAAACAGTGTGGCTCATTTATGTGTTTTTAATGTTATTTTGAACAACAACGGAGCTCTGGGGCACAGAGAGATGAGATATATCAGGCTTCACAGACACAGACAACACAATAAAGCAGTTTCCGGTCCTTCCATGTTTTTGTTTTATTATAATGAAAACACAACATCACCAGCCTGGATTTTTTAATATGCTATAAATGTTAATGGGGTGCTTTGTCGGGTATTATAAAAGCAAGGAGATGGCTTTTATACGCTGACACAACTTGCATTAGAAGTTTTGCAAATATGAGCAACTGGGGCTCGAAGAACAACTTCCGCTCGGTCCCAACTGCCAGCAACAACCAGAAGTAATGGAATTACATGCATAATATCACTATTACTTCCGCCACTCTCAAATGCTGAAATGTGGGACACTGATTTGATGGCAGTAAAGTAAGCCAGTCATCTCTCCTGTGACATAATGATGTCTCCAAAATTGTATTACATACATTAGCTGAAATGAGAGCATCACTCATATGTGACAGAGTCCTCTGCGCAGAATTGCTCGTTTCGTTTGTTTGTCGTTAAACTGTTGTCGCTGAAAAATGCACAGCAGTTCACCTGTGGGGCTTCATAAACACGGACAACATGGTGAATTGGGAATGTGATTTTCGAAAATGTGGGTGTGATGACTCTCCGTCTACACTGAGAAAACAAACTGTACAAATTGTGGTTAATAAAGAACATCAAACTGAGCTCAGATGTTAAAAGTGACAGATAATGTTACTGTCCAACTTTTCAGCTGTTTTGCCCTTTTAAGTGTCATTAGTTGAGTAAATTAAAATTGGCTTGAAGGAGTTCACATCAAATGAAGATCTGAGTGCTAACCACCAAAGTTTTATCTGTCCGATACACTTTAGAGATTGATTTGATAAGAGTGAAGCTTTAAAGCACTTACCATTTGATGCCGTGAAATCAATTGCCACTGTGAAATTAATCTGCGTCCTACAAGAGAAGATAAATCACATCAGGAGTAACGTGGAATCATCAATCAGGCCAGATTATACCACAGCATGTTTCAAAACATGCAGCAGCGGGCAATTAAGCAGCGGGCTATCTGCAGCTGTTTGTCTTAATATTGGAGCTAGGAGATAAACACGGTGCAGTAATCCTCCCAGCAGAGTCCACACTACATCACAACTGCAAGTGAGTGTGGACGTAATGATGCAAGTAATGCTGCTGCTGCCATTTACTGTGAACTTACCCGCCTCGGATGTAGTCCAGGAAGGAGAGCTCGGTGTCCACCAGGCAGGACAGCAGGGTGACCTGAGAGGTGGCCAAGAAGAAGTCTGTTAATGATTCTCAGATGACACCAATCAATCAATCAATCAATCAATCAATCAATCAATCAATCAATCAATCAATCAATCAATCAATCAATCAATCAATCAATCAATCAAACTTTATAAACCTTTAAAGCAAATCAAAATTATAAAAAGATAATGATGTAGATATAATACAATATTATACGTAAAAGTTTAAAAATATGTTGATATAACAGAACAGAACAGAAAAATAAAATAAACAAATCTATATGAAATACAGTAAAAAAAAAAAGAATATAGGATTATGATAAAAAAAAATCAAAATAAGTAGAGACATTTACATTTTTTTGACACCACATAAAAGACATAATGTGTCAATATTTCCAGCTCCTCTCATCTCAATAATCACATCTCTAAAGTCAGTGGTCAGAGTGTTCCATCGCTCTTCAACATGACGCTCTGAGCCTCGTTCTTTGTTTTGCTTCTCATTCTCAAGTTCATCTGATTAATTGCAAACTCAATTACATTTACGATACAAACTCATTACACACCTGCACGTCTACGAGGCTAAACTAGAGTGACACAATTCTAATGACTCCTATTCAGAGCCCAAACTTGCTGTTGGGCATCCGTTACCTTCAAGTTCCAATCATTGCAGCAGACTTTAGACAGAGGTTTGATTGTATTTTGCACAAAGAACAAGAAACCTACCAGTAGTAGCTGGCCCTAGGTTTTCTTAATGCCATTACTGTGTTTCAGTTTGGTGAGTAAAATGCACCATGTGAGCACATTAAAAACTAAACTATGCAAAATGATAACAGGTAAAGAATCGGGCATCAAAAAGCAGGTCGCACATGTTAAATAGGGGGCTTTTGGCGACCCTGGAGGTTGGGGACTCAGGGCTGTTTTCAGTTCTAAACTGCACTGTACAGTTTGGATTTATGTGTGGCGAAAAAATCTGTTGAAGATCTCCACAGGAAATTATATTTTTGGAACAATGAAACGACCATCTATGTGTTTTTTTTTTCATCAGCATATGCACAGATGACATCACAGCAGTATGGAGGCAAAAATACTGAGCTATTACTTTTCACTTCAGTCAGCTGATCTGTGCTCAATAGAAGTCTGAGACAGTTTGTGTCCAATTGGTCCTGTCTTTTCTTTAAGATCCCTTGACTGTTAAATTAGCTGCTGTACCCACAAGGCTTGCAGACTTGCCGTTCGACTTGCCTCCCATTTGCAGGGAGCATCCGTGCTTCTCCGAGTAAATGCACTGGACTGTCAGAAATACCGACTTGCAAATTCCATCTTCCAACTTGCAATGGAATGAACCATAAGCCTGTGTTTCCTCCCTGACTCTTAGTTGGTTTCCCCTTTCCTCATGTATTCCCTGTGTTCTGGGATTTTGGTTTGTTCTCTGTTTTTTGTACCACTGTTTGTTTTTTTTGTCCTTTTTTGCCTTTACATTGCCAGTGTCTTTGTTGCCTGCATTTTTGTTTGTTTCATTTTGGATTATTGGACTTCGGTTATCAGCTCTTCATTAAAGCTTGCTTTCTGTTGGTGAGGCTGCCCCCCTTTGTCTGCCTTTGGTTCCTCATTTTACCTCTGTGACAATATGTTCAAAAGAACTGGAAAAATCTGAGGTTCAAAAGAGACATGATATAATAGTGCTAGACAGTGTCTCCCACCTGTTCTTCTGACCGCACTGTCACCATCAATCAAATAAACTTTAAACAGCAACTTCAATTTAAGCAATGTGTCTCCAGTGTATGTACAGCTTTGGTGTCACAGAAAAAAAACTTCAGTTACAGATGAACAAATTGTTGACTCACCGTTCCTGAGTTTAGGTACTTTTTCTTCTTCTTTCCTTTTTTCTTTGGATTTAGCACCTGTGGAGGAAACATGAGATTGGTCTATTGTGTCTCAGTTAGCTGTGGGTGAAACAACGAGAGAGAGAGATCCTGACTTATTTCTTCTTGTTCTTCTTCAATCCACCAAGACTCTATTCAGCAAAATACAATTAAATAATTGAATTAAAGAAAACGGAACGGAACAATTAAATAGAATTTGAGAATACACCATTATTCCGTTTAATACAGAAATTAGTTTCCCTGTTCACAATAATACCACTACTCCCTGCTTCCAAAGAAGTCTGACTTTAGTTAAATAAATTCAAGCGGCTCTCAGAAATTGCTCGTCCTGTCATTTAAACTGATATTTTTATTTTTTTTAATCTTACTTCTGATCAAGGTGATATTTCTAAGGTTCTAAGATTTTCAAACTAATAACACTCCGACCTCACTGAACACGACCTAAGTCACTATTTCAAGGAACTGGTGCAAGATTAACAGCATATACTGTACATCATTTATTTCACATATTAAGTATAGCATCCTATTGACTAATCACTGGACTCGGTGTATAACTGTTGACATATTCCTCCATGTGTAATGACTTGAATCGAAACACAGACCAGGGAGGGAGGTTTTTTCACATTCAACGTTTTTATGGACACCCTCCAAATCAATAAAAAACCTGCTGAATGAGGTGGTGAAGCATTCCCAATGGAGAGAAACAGCACTCAAGCTGGATCAAACCAGCTGACCTCGAGTTCATTAGAAATACACTCAAAGTCCGGTGGAGCATCACTTTGAGTACGTGTGAGTCGACATTTTAGATGAGGCGATCAAGGTGAATCGCCATGGGAATTTCTACAAGACGTGGATCAGTCCCTCGCAAAGATCCAAATTTAGTCTCACTCAAGGTCGATGTTGCTGCCATTCATCTCCAAGGACAAACAAACACAAGGAGAACTGGAGGATCAATGCATATCCTCATGTATGCACTTCAGTGTGTGGGCAGCAGCATGCTTACAGTTCAAGCTGCGCTGACATTTGTGAGCTTAGCCAGTTCTTGTATGGTATGGGTTGTAATTACTGCACAATAACACATGATCATATATCACGCCAAGGAAAAAATTGTTTGGTAGAATATCAGTATTTAGATGCAGCTACGTGGTTTGAGTATTCATCGTTGCCTAAAAGGATCTTTGGTATTCCTCTATTGGGAAAGATTGTTCCATAAATAAATATGTTTACGCTAACTGCGTCTTCCTCTGTTGATAACTTCAATATTTCATGTTTTTCACTTAAATTTAACTCTCCTTATTGAACTGGTGATGGTAACATTAGCACTGTAGGCTGGGTCTGTAGCTCAGGTCCCACAACTCTGACCAAGTCTGTAGAAGTTGATCTTAATATACTACTGTAGGTGCTTCATGATTATCTAAATCCACAACTGATCGATTACATTTTTTTAGGTTTAGCCTGGTTCTGTCAGTTTAACGCGCTATTAACGGCGTTAACACAAAGCCATTTTAACGGAGTCAATTTTTCTATCGTGAGATTAACGTTCTTTTTCACTTAGCAAACTGTGTAGTTTTTTTCAGACACTGTTGCAACAACTAGTAACGTTAAAAAAAAACTACAACACCACACCGGATCTAGCTAGACCGGAAGCAAAATAACAGGCACGCCGTTTGGGCTTGCGAGAGTAGTAGGTACGTTATGTTTTGAGTGAATGGCGAGCACGAGACACCAAAATGGATGCCAATAAGATTCTAAATGGAAAGTTTACTTTTAAACAGTTGCCAAATGGTTCCATTGACAAGACCAAAGTGATCTGTGTCTTTTGTTGCTGCGCACTGAGCTATTATCGTAGCACGTCCAGTCTGAAATACCACTTGCTGGCAAAGCACACAGCTGATGCGAATTCTCCGTCCCCTCTACATTGCCAGGCGACAATGGATGACTTCAGACAGAAGCACTTGGATACCACAACTAAGAACAAACTTACTTACCGTCCTGGTTTAACTGCACTATAGGCTGAGTCCTAGTTTACCTTTTCCATGTTGATAAGAGCATTAAAATGAGAAAAAATAATGGGACGAAAAGAAATCAAGGGACATTTAGAATAGATACAAATGTGCGATTAATTGTGAGTTAACTATGACATTAATGCGATTAATTGAGATTAAATATTTCAATCGTTTGACAGCACTAGTTTTTTTTAAAGCAATGATAGCTCTATCACTCTTATATTCGGAGAACATTTTGGTACGCAAGGTGACCTTATGTGACGCTTAAACATAGCGGACAACAGTAAACACTGGGCTGAGGATAAGAAACATTTACCAAAATCATGTATTGTATAGTCATTGTATCCTTGTTTCTTTTGCTCTTCTTTGTCACTCAAATACTGTAAACAGCTGTCAACATGTTGCTCAAATGCTCTGAGAGATAAATTGCAAAACAACTTCTTTTTGGCGTCCATGTTGCTCCTACATTCTGACATGACGCACGTGAACACACCACAGTCGACTTCCCAACTTGAGAAATGGGACTATCCAAGAAGCACGTCAATGCAGCATTAGACTATCCCATCTGGATTTGCAAAGATCATCAGATCAGTGGTTTTACAACAGCAGTGTGACTGAATCCTGGTGGCTTTTTGCATTTTATGGTTAGAGAAGTTCAAGAAATATTCTCATATTATATCAATATTCTCTCAGAACTCAACTCAGCTAGCATCGGACAACAATTTGGCTTTTTGTCCATTGTTTTTTATTCATCTGCATGCATTGTATGCAGATAGATAAAGAGTCTCATGTTTCATGTTACTAATCTGACTGTAAGCAATGAGCACAGAAGAGAAAGTCTAACTCTTGTCTCCATCCAAAGCTCTGGAACATTAGCAATCATCCCGAAGAGATGTGCAATGGGCAACAGCATTGTTTTTGTGCAACAAGGCCTTCACTTAAGAATATGAGATTTGAATTAGGGTCAGGTTATGGTAGAGTTAGGACTAGAGGATACAGAACAAGTGGAAGAACAAGTGTGTGTGTGAAGAATATCACCTCATAGATGTGGAACTGTGACTGGCTTCTGGACATTTCTCTGTAGCTGGTGCTGAACTCGCCGATAAAGTCGTGGCTGTAAAAACGAACACACAGTCACATTTTCTACTTCCGACTGAAAAACTTGCAGCGGTGAAGCAGTGTGAACAGAAAAGAATAGAACAGATTTGATTCATTTCTTTGTAGCATTCGCATTGCCTTTAAAGTCTTCTGCGAAGCCCAAGAGAAATCAGGAGTGTCACTACCAAGCTCCGTGGTAGCCGGAGGCGTAGCCACCATTTTCATAATTTCACGGAGATAATCGGGTGCATTTGGACATGGGAGCTCAGGGCAAAATGCCCTTGAAATGTCAGAAACCTCCTGTGAAATCACCAATGAGGGAGCAAACTGTGGCCCTGAATGCTGGAAATTCACTCACTTCAGAAGATAAACACTATCTTTATCCCTCGACTGACTCGATTAAGTTATTGTCACAGAGTCAGTCAGGGGATGAAGATAGTCAAGAGACCATTCAAGCAGCATTAATAGTTAATGTATATTTAAAGCATTATGGAGTGTTGTCAAATAGAGATATATCTCTGCAGTGTTTACTCTGACAGTGGAAACAGGAGGCTGTATGAGGACAAATGTTTCGAAGTGTGATCTGAGACTATAATCCCAAATGCCCTTCCCCATTTTGCACATAGTAGAGCATGATATCAGTGTCAGGTGAAAATGGTATCGTTGTATCTTTGAATGGCCCGTAAGATAAATAAATAAACACATAACAGAGTTACCATATCGTATTAACATCGTTAAATGTAACGTGTATTCTGCCCCTGGGTCTTGTTGCAAATGTATGTGGGATTTCTTTCACAGCAGGAGGCCAATAGAACAATATTTCATAGATCGACAGAGCGTCATAACATTCATTGCATCGCACACATAACAGTACAGACGGAAAGCGTTCCCTTACCCGCCATCTCTGTCCCAGTCGTACACCTCCACCTTAATGCTCCTGTAGGGGAAGAGAGGAGGGGCGAGGGGGCGAAGAGGAAAAACCCATTAAAAATCCAATTAGCACCAATGATTTACAGTCTCTCTGGTTAAAAGGCTGGCAACTGGTCCGTGGAAGGTTGTGGTCCTGAGTGGACGAGGGGACGTTAAAAAGCAGTTTTCTGAGGGTCATTATCAGTACACCCTGCTGCAAGTTGGGGAAAATAAGAGAAGAATTTATAGAATGATTAGAATAAAATACAATTAAGACGCAAGAGCCTCCGCAATCCTCTTTTTTCCCATCTTTTTTTCTTCTTCCAGAAAGGGTTATATTTTTTCTGAACTTTTGCACCGCGAATAAAGGCATCAACCAATCAAGTGCAGACCGAACATCACAACTATTAGTCAGTGGCGCACCTGTTAGTTGTTTGTACATCATCTGTATTGTATGACAAAGGTGGCTTGGGATGAGTAACCTCCATTTCTTCCTGCACAGACCAACTGCATATGGGATTTATCACCGTTCTATCCATCTGTACTGTCTTCAAATCCAGCAGACTTCCTTGATAAAAACAGTAATTTTACCTAACAGAACATGGTAGTTGCTGGTCTTCAGCTGTCTCGATGTAAAATTGGTGTTTTAACGTATTATTACATTTCGACCTTAGCCTCTCTCTACCTGTCAGCAACCAATCAGTGCTGGAGTGCGACCACCACAGACCCCTGGGCCCTTTTGGAGCTCTGCATGCTGGCGCCATTTCTCTGTCGGTCCAGTTTGATACGTGGCAAGTATCATCTTAATATGACGTTACAGTATACCTGGGATGCAGATTTGCCTATTGGAGCTCTCTTTGCAAATTCACGTCGCTGTCAGTTTGAAAAAAATGACTTGAGCCGATAAATTTGCTGGCTCGCTTATTCATCATTTGTGTAAAGGCCTTGAGAGTTAAAATACGATACATTGTTAATATAGAACTACAATAAGTACCATTGATGTAAGGCAACTGTGTTTTTACATGTTTATAAAATTGGTTTTGTGTTTTTGTAGGCACACTATTAAGAGCCAAATTGTCAAATAATGGCAAAATTGGCAACTGACACATACAAATTCTTGGTATATAAGCTAAATTGATCCATGATGAAGATTTCTGTTGATGCAGCTTGTTGTAGTATTACTGTCAGTCATTTCAAACATAGCTGGGACAGTACAGTGGTACTTCCATTGTGCCCAGGGGCTCTGTGGCTCAGGAGGTAGAGCTGGTCATCCACTAATAATACCATTGGTGGTCCAACCCTTACCGCCTCCTGTCCACATGTCGAAGAGTCCTTGGGCAAGATACTGACAAATGTCTCCCGATGGTCATGTCAGCACACTGCATGGTACCTCACTGCCATCAATGTTTGTGTGGATAAAAGCCATTTATAAATGTAGCTATCGACCGTGTCATAGTAGTTTTTATCAGTTTACAGAGAAACTGATGAAACTTTCAATAAGAAAAAGCAAAATCAACTTTTGCTTTTTTTCCGCTGGGTCATTCAGCTGCCTCACCTGAGTCAGTTTGTTCCAGTTAAAGGCGTCAGTACTTGTACCCATGGAACAGTTCAAACATTGTTACAAGGGGCCTCGAGTCTGCAGTACTTTATCTGTCAGCTAACAGGTGGTAAGCTTGGTATTTGCAAGCAAAGCTGCCACGAGATATTGCTAATGAGTCAAATCTTCCTGACTGCACACTCAGAGACTCAGTGGAATAAAGTTAAATGTCAGATTATGTCCAGTATTTTAAGTCAAATTTGCTCTGTTTTCCATTTATTCTATCAGTCTAACTGTAAACACAGTCAGTGAAATGCTTATGAGCGGTTCTTCTGCTGTACCTGTCATAGTCTCCGTTGCACAGTGCCCTGACAGGAATTTTAAAAGCCTGCCACACTGGATCCAAAGTATTCTTCACCACTTCTGTTTTATGGCAGATGGTGTACCTGCGAGACATACAAAGATGTTAACAGATGACAAAATGTACCTTCAAATCAATCTGAAATCACCTTAACTGTTATTCCGTTTGTAGTCAGAAATAATGGCAAGGTGTTTTTTAAATGGATCATTAATAGTTCTTTGTTGTTAAAAAGGAAGAAAAAAATATCTTCAGGGAAATATCAGAAATGTTCCTCCTTGTCTCTGCAGCTGACAGAGTGTTGGTGTAACACTCTGGCAGCCAGACAATTTTGTTTTGTGTTTGTAATTATGGACTTACATCCCAACTATTTGTCCCAAGCAAGTGAATTTGTTTAAGAATGAATTGAAATGCCACCACACATTGGAGAGAAGCTCATATTCTGTTTTTTTATATGAGCACGGAGCATTGTCGAGACAACAACAGGACCGATAATGCATGACGACAAATAAGCAGACAAAACAAACTCTGCAGATTTTGTTTTTCACAGTATTCAGCAGGGTCCAAAATGAAAAACGTCAGAATTCAGCAAAATGTTTTCTTGATATTAATTTAAGAAGATTGATATTGTTTTTGAGCAAAACAAAAAAAGCAACCTAAGATTACGTCAAGCAAGTAATAGATATTATGTATTTGGTACCTCAGCAGTAAATCCAATTTTTAACTTTGGTCACACTGCAACACAAACTTTGATCCTAAGGCTAACTGAGAACGACAGTCCCACATGCACAAGGGGCTGGAGATGTGAGGTGCTCTGAGTTTTACAAGCAGCAGCTTCAGTCTTTTAAAATCTGATGAACATCTGCAGAGTTGTCATCAGAATTCTGTAGCTGCAGATTCCATTTGGACCTGCAAATAAATGAGGAGGCTGACCGGCCAAATGTGTGGTGGGTATTGTAAAATATTTCATTAAAAAAACGTATAAACCACAATGTTACCAAGGCAGCATGCAAACAATGTTAGCTATATATGATGTCAAACACGTTTTCACAATGACAAGTATTTATACTTATACTTATAGAGCTGTGTTGCATTCATCAACCAGTTAGCTGATAACTTCCAGGGGAATATAGAGCATACAGTCTGTCAGATATCTGCCGCAAAAGTGTTTTTCCCCACATACTGGCTGTTGTCACGCATCAAAATGACATTTGCTCATCCATGTGAAACATGTGGGCCGGGACGCCTCGTGACATAGTGACGACTCAGAGCTTTATAGTGAACCACTGTAGCTGCCGAGCTAACTGCTATCTTACTAGCCAGGATTTCCCTCTACTGTTCAGTTTACACCGCCCTAAGGTTTAATTCTTTTTGATAATAAGTTATTGAACAGAGGAGATCAAATCATCTCAGACCTGTCGCTAACAAGAAATTTGTGCACACACTTAACTTGAAACTGCTCAATGGAAAATTGGCAGGTAAAAAATTAAATTAAATGTAGGCAAAACTGATGAGTGCCATCATGAAAACAAAGAATATAAAATGTATAGTACAGACACATGTGCTGCTTCAGACAAACATTACAAATTAATTTCAGTTGGGCCAAAAGTTAAAACGCCTCTCTGTTATTCAGAACATAATATTAAAAGTATTTCATAAAGCATGAAATTTGGCTCAAAATACCACTTCCTGTGCTGTTTTTCTGCGGCACCTAGTCTGGCTCTTTGTAGCTGCGGCGTGCTGCTGTTATACCCCGCGGCTGAACATTTAGGCTGCATCAGTAAATACCCAGCTGCACAAAGAGAAAATGTGTGTCTTCACTCAGACGCTGAAGTCGACTTGAATAAAAGCATCTGCGGGGCAAAAGAAACTGCGACCTCCACACACAGTTTTCACTTAACTTCATCTTATCCATCCTTTCTCCCTTTATTTTCCTCTTGTCAACCCCGTCCCATTATCTCTGCTCATCCCTCCCTCTGCTGTTGTCTCTTGTTAACGGCTCGGCGACATAAGTCACATATACAGCAATGACAATTATGTAACCCTCACACGGGCAGTTTAGACTGTATATACTCAGTATGGGAGTTTTTTGGAGCATAAAAGAATCACAGAGTCTATATGCATTCATCTTCACGCGCTGTGTATGTGTGTTTGTGTGTGCACGACTGAGGTTGATGCTTTTGTTGATTCAGCAAATTGATGTCCACAAATGCCACGGGGGAAGCTGCTACGTCAACTTACGATCCGTCTTCGTTACTGCGGTAAAAGACGAGGAAGGGATCTGATTTTCCGAAGAAGTCCTTCTTATCCAGCTTGTTGCCACAAAACTGCAGCATCACCGACTCCTGAAGAGAAGGGAGGTAACCAAAATATAGACGTTATACCGCCTCAGACTTAAACAAATATAAATAAACATATATCAAATAATAAATAAATATACCCCAAGTACAGTTTACACCTTAGACACGGCTGTTTATTGTCTGTAAATGCATTGTCTGTAATAACTGAATTAACAGCTGGCAAAATTTCAAAATAAGTTCTGTGCAAACAAAAATGATAAAATCATAAAGAAGTTCACATTGTCAGCAGCTGAATCAGAACTTTTTGGGAGCTGGTATCAAAATAAGATTTTCAACCTGATCTAAAACAGAGGCTACAAGATTAAATCGAGACAATCAAACAAATTAACAGTATGTTTAAAAAAAAAGTGGAAGTGTTTTGGTACAAATAATCTCCCTGTGCTCTAGTTTCATATTTATTGAGCTGTTTGATTTACTTGCGCACATCCCTTACGAAAGCACACAGACTAGATATGAGCTTCTTTCATTTATCATATCTACAGTATGTTTAGGGAGAAAAAATGACCAAAAAAGGAAAAGTTGTTTTAACTTCTCCGAAGGCTGCGATACATTTTGGCTTATTGTATATTACCAGAGATAAGAAACTGGTGTTTCTGACTCTTTTACAAAGGCTTTCTCTTCTTTATGTTTGCAATATCTTGGTGAAAAATGACAGATTAGATGACAAAATGTGACATTAAGTGTTAAACCTCAGGAAAAAGAGAAACCAGTGGTCAGACTTCAGTGTTTCGCTTCACTGGAAACATCTTTAAAGGTTGTAAAAGGACATACAACAGGTGGGGACATTAACAATAAAATGGGGCCAGAATGGTGAGGTTCTTTTTCAGAAAACACTCCTTTTGAATCCAAAATGATTGAGTTGATGTGTTGTTCCCTTTCGAAAGAAAGAGGGATCCAAACACACACAGTCACAGTCTGACTCATCTCAAAGTCATGACAACAGTGTCAAACAGTGCACCGTGTCTTGAAGTGAAAACCAGCCCTCCTACACTGGCTGGCAACATGCACCACGAACAAAAGTGGAGTCAACAGAAACAAAAAGTTACTACAAATCTTAAATGGTGAACAAAACATGTCAAATTAAGCGCTGCATCTATTTTATGATAGTGCTTGATGCTTCTTCTGGCTGCTGCAGCAGCTCGCTGATATTTTTAGACTAAAATACACTTGTGTCTAATTTAAGTCACATTTCTGGAGTTATAGCAACACTACTGTCTGACAAACAACGCCTTTGGTGTGTTCTTAAGGCAATGAAATATCAGAGCTGAAATGCACTGAAGGAAGGAATTAAGAGAAATGTGAAATACAAAGACGTTGGGACTCAGAACTCAAACAGAATGTGACTATTCACTAATCCTTGGTGACATAAACTCAACTGGAAACAGTACAAAGACAATATATTTATGTTTTAGCTCTGTCCCTGTGTGACTTAAGTTTGGATAAAACTTTTTAGTGGTTAAAGCATTTTAATGACATTCGTGGTAAAATCTCTGTATTGTCAAAAGCGACACCCAGTAATTCATGAAGTTTTATTTCAAACTGTGTAGAGCACCAGATGAGTCACACTCGTCACTTTGTGAGATATAAGAAAACAGTCATTCGGGCTAATTAGAGGAAATGATCTGAAAAGTCTTAAAGTCATACTTCAAGTGAATCAACAGCGGGACCAAACACACTCTTACCCTGCAGTTGCTCAGCTCTTCTGCTCTCACTATGATGGTGCCACATTTCTTGCCTGGGATCCCACTAGAAAAAAAAATAGAGAGACAAAATAGAAGTTTCATATTTTAATGATATATCATATTCAAGCAGCCTGAAGTCTCAAACCAATTTGAGTTTGTGACAGGCAGGACAATGGTTTGAAACCACAGGGTTACAGTGACAATGTGTCTGAGTGGTTTAGGAAAGGTCAGGGTGACTTAGAAGAAATTATATTATAGCTCTTTTTCAACTTTTCCCCATCAGTTTCTTACATCGCTAATTATAACAAGCTAATTTATACACGGTATAGATCAGAATGGGCAGCTGCAGCCCAGGAGATAGAGTGGGTCGTCCAGTAATTGGAAGGACACTGGGTCATTGAAGTGTCCTTGAACAAGATACTGCAACCCAAACAGTTCCTGGTGAGCAGGTTGGCAGCCTCTGCCATCACTTTGTAAATGTGACGAGCGCATACAGTATATTTATGTGCACTTTACGACTGTATATATCTAAATCTATAGTGACAAAGAACTTTTGTTTCTTGTTTATTTGTCTTCATAAAGCATTTATCCACCGCACAAAACTGTTTCAGGCAAAGCAAAGTATTTACGACCTCATTTACACCTGGTTTTAAAATACAATCTATATTCTGTATCTATATATGTTATCAAGTTAAGAAAAAACGCACATTTACGTAGATGAATACACATCAGGATCAGAATATTATAGGATCTACGTGACCACAGCTAGGTGTTAGTGCAATGTGTACAACCTGCTGACTTCCATCCACGACACTGATAAAGAAAGTTGTTTTTGACTGACATATGATTTAGGCTGATGCTCGAATTTAGAAAGCAATCAAGCGAGAAGCACACCTGTAATGACTGACTATACATCTATTCTGTGCCGTGAAAGCACCAGTGTAACTGTGCAAAAAATAACAGCAATACAGCGAAACGTAACTGCAACTGATGACCTGCTGTTAACATGGCATCTATTTCATACAGTCACAAACTAGTTTAAAACACACCAGGACAAACTGACACAACATTTTTTGAACAAAGAAAGGAACACATTGCCTTAATTTACAAGACGGGACAAATAATCAAGAATTGGTTTCTGACAGTGGTTTCCAGCAACTTGACAACTTCCAAAAGGGTGATGATATTTTAAGGGAGTCTGATGCTGATCTGCCACGTCTTTACATTTTCAGGTTTTGCTCTGGCAGGCAGAGATCTGATCTCAATGAAGAGAACAAGAACACATTCAAAATGCCAGTTTGCGAATGCAGAGGCAAGACTTGATATGTCCGGATAACAAATCAGGACACAGATCCAATTTTAATAACAGGTGTAAACGGGACGTAGAAGTCAGTTTCCACAAGAGCTGAAGAGTATTCTGTGCTTAAAATCTCTCAGCTGAGACGCCGGCAGACCGAGAATCAAATGTCTCTCCCTCTCTGTCTCTCTCACATTTGTTGCCTCACTGTCTTAATAGGTATTAATTAAAGCTGAATGAATACCTTCAAAAAAAAAAAGAACATCAAAGTAATGTAACCATATCCAGTGACATTTCAGCGGCAATGTTTGTTTACATCCCGAGCTGACGAAGCGTAACGCTCAGCCAATAAAGCCGAGGGAGACTGACCACTAAAAATAGACCAAATGAATGCCACAGACCCCGGGCCTGATTCGCCACGAGGAAGAGAAGAGAAGAGAAGAGAAGAGAAGAGAAGAGAAGAGAAGAGAAGAGAAGAGAAGAGAAGAGAAGAGAAGAGACGTAATTTCATTTGGCTAAGTACCGTCCAGTAATGACAGAGAGAGCTCATGATAACACATGTGGACAACCTGATGGCAAATTGAAGCGAGGCTTTGATAACCCCCTCGTCCCCCCCCATCACCTGAGACACACTGCTGTCCTTTGATGCACAGGAACAAGAACTCCGTGAAATTAATTCACTGTATGAGCAAAGAGATTGCTCAGTAAGGGGGCGGATGGAAAACTGGCAGAGAAAGAGAGGGGGGGGGGGGGGGGAATAGAGATATGGATAGAGTCACAAAGGCAAAGAGAGGAAAAAGAGTCACTAGAAAGATGGAGGAGTGGATGAGAGGCTGCAGAGTGCAGGGACGGCCAGGCTGAAAACATCAGTGCATGGTTCCCACTGAAATGGGTTTTTAGGCTGCAGTTCTCTTTGGAGCTGATAATTGATATCTTATTTATTTGTCATAAAGCTGATATATTTCACAGTGCAGATTGAGAAGGGAGCAAACGCAGCACGATACTCTAAATCGTACACTTCATCTCGATCAGGATTTACAGTACTCTCTTCATTTGTTTTGTTTGTCTGTTACTGTGGCAGCGTGCACAGCCTGTCACATTTGAAATGATAACCTGGCTGACTGTGTATACTGTAGCCATTCATAGCTTTTTTTCAGTTTTTTCGGCATATGCCACTGTCCTACTTGCCTACGCCTAATGAAGCTAGGAATTTTGGGCCGACCCAGTGCAGGCGGTCGCCTCCTCGATGGATAGATCGTATTTAAGGCCAGTCGTCATCTGTCAGACCCAGGAGGCAGGTAGCATGTCAAGTCTCTTTGGCTATGTTCACACAGCAGGCACATCTGATTTGTCTCCCATATCGGAGCTGAAAGAAAGCGTGTTGGCACTTTTATTTGCAAGTCATCAGATCAGATCTTCGGGTCCAGGACAAGCCCCCAGGAAGAGCGCCAGGCTTTGAAGCCATTTTTTCATAGTAGCCAAAGTGTGTAATTAGATTGTCGCGTGATGCAAAAAGACTTTTTTCCCATGAGCTTACATTGTGAAAGGAATATCCATAAAATGGTGGATACAGTTTTTGAGCGTCTCCTAGTCTGTTCTAGTCCTACTCCTAGGACCTAATTGTTTTCAAATGTTCTCACACAGAAGACGTGCTGTAATACGATAATGTCAGCGGTGTCATCGCCTGCTTTACCTGCGGTTTTGTGATCGCACTTTTTTTATTGATTCTCTCTCACTCCCCTCTATGTAAGGATCATGAAAGACAATGTTGGGATACATTTGGCAACCCTTTCATTCAAATGTGTGCAAAAAAAAAAATGAACACATGTCTCACAATGGTAAGAAATCCACTAAAAGAATCCTACATATGCAGCTGAAGAACATCCTGGCACGCTCATATTCTTCAGTCAAAGGCAGCGGCTTAGGATTGTTAAGGACAGATTTTCGTGCCACAGAATGGTTTGTGAAGTGTTTTGTTTGTCTCTGAAGTTAATTTGCATCACAAACAAAGTATGTGTGTTTTGATTGTTTGGAGCGTACTGTCATCTCAGTCATCTCAATCGTCTTTGTTGCTCTTTATTTTTGGGATCCGCCTCCAGTCCACTGAGCAGGAGTGTGATGCTTTTGACTTAAGAGCTGGGCTTTTTTCTTCTGTTTCACTTGGAGGCAGCTGAGTGAGTACACACACACACACACACACACACACACACACACACAGACACACACACACGCACACACACACAAACACACACACACACACACACACACACACACACACAAACTTACAAATACAAGGATCCCAGAATAATGAAGAACGTCTAAAAATATCCTCACAAATCTAAAAAAAAAACAAAAAACATGCAGGTACAGTATGCACCAAATGCACACACGCACACATGCAGAACAGATCTCAGTAAATGACTGTGGGCAGATTACATAACTCAGCGACAGCAACACATTCTTACATCATATTTCTTGTGTGTCATTCTTCAATGGGCCCATTCAGCTGCAACCACTCGTTGATTCCGCGTACACACAAACACACACACACTTTCTGTTCAATTCAGGGTCTGCATCCTTCGAAGGACCCGGCCTTCGAGGTCTTCGAAGGCAAGTTCTTCGGAGAGACCCTGTTAACCGCATCAACCATTGTTAAATGGGACGGTCTAGCCTTTGGAACATTTCCTGGTTGCGCCACCAGATGTTTTACCTTTACGTCGCGATTTCTGTCGCCCAGGCCCACGAAAGTGACGATCTACGTAACACGATTTTTTTCTCTCTTTCTTTCTTCTTTTTCGGGCGCGCAAAGTGAGGGATATGTGAGGCCACGAAGCATAGTAGCAGTGCATCCTGCAAAAGGAGGGAAAAGAAGGCCGCATTTGCGGGCTGCATTTGGGGGAGCCTTCGAATTGGGACAACCTTTGCGCTGCATTGTGATGTAATTGGCCTTCAAATGCAGCCTCGGAAGGATGCAGACCCTGAATTGAGACACAGCAACTGTGTGGCTGAGGTGAGGGTCAGACTGCTGATGGCTTGTTGGCTCAGGAGGACAAAACAAAAGCAACAAGAAACGGCTCTATTGTTGAGATGAGAAGATGCTGCAGTTCTGCGGTGAGTGTGTGTGTGTGTGTGTGTGTGTGTGTGTGTGTGTGTGTGTGTGTGTGTGTGTGTGTGTGTGTGTGTGTGTGTGTGTGTGTGTGTGTGTGTGTATGTGTTGGAGGGCAGCTACAGTGCAGCTGAGAGAATATAGGACACTTCAGCCCAGTTTATGAATGTGGCAAAGCAGAGAACTGTCCTACGAGGCGTCCATGATGGGTTTAAGAGTAAATGTCTCCCGACAGTTTGTATATTTGTAGATCAAGTTTGCTAAGAGAGAGAGAGACATCCTTTAGATTTATGGGCTCATTGTTGTTCTGATACAGTGAATTCAGTACAGTCTGTGGTAGAGGAAATGTTCAGATCCTTCAGTGGCAATAGACAACTTTTGTGCTTTAACTAATCATTCTGAAGTAAATACTGACCGCACAGTTTGATGACTGTGGAAAAACCTTAATACCACTGATAAGGTTGTTCACTATACGCCTCGCTTTTACTGTGCTCTTCAGTTTTCAGCCCAATCACCAGAATAAATGTTAGCCGAGTATATTTCTGCAAAACCCCAAATAAGTTAAATACTTCATGTTTCTTTATGTTGCTACTTTAGGTTTGTTTTGGTTCTACTTGTTATTACAGTAATGCAATCACTTGGTTAGGGTTAGGAGAACATCATGTTTTGGCTTAAATTACATGTTTTTGTTGCCACAAAAACAGCTGGAAATGCCCCCAGGCTTCCTTGATTTTGTTGCCACAACAACAGCTAGAGATGATCCGCCTTCCCTTAGTACAAATATCAACCTTGGACATATCTGCAGTTTGTGGATACATTTACAACACAAAGGAAGTGTATCTGCCATTACACAACCAAAACAGTAAGAGTCATTGTTTTCACTAGTCATTATCCCCAGTTAATGGTGGAATAACTAGACGATAAGTGTGGAAGCTGTACATCGCAAAAGAGAACGAACCCCGCTGATGGAGGTAAAGCAAGCGCAAACTGACGGGCATTCACTCGCTGGAAAGCGAATCCATTAGTCTATATATAAGTCTGTAATATATGATCTGAAACTGTGCAACATCAAACCTTTTGTTGACGACATTTGCATTTCCGTCGATAACACACTTCTGTGTCTCTCCAGCGGGGTTTATGACTCGGTTCGTTTTGCTATCATTATTAGATAGTCGATGCTGAAGAGCAAAAGGAAACATGAAAAGAGCGGGAGATTTCCTGTGCACTACAGGATGCTTCAAACAGAAACTAAGCGCACAGAGAGCAGTGAGTGTGAAATCTTCCATGAACTGGTTAGCGGTTTAATCGCTGTTTTGCCTTACTAGTCAGCGATGGAGGGCAGGAATCAGACATGTATTCATGTGAGAATGTCCCTGATTATTTCTTCAGGCTTCAGTTGAGGTTTCAGTTCAGCTTAGGCTTCTTCAGACAACGAGCTGCGAAGTCGCCGCTGACATCTTCCCGTCGGGTGAACTGTCCCTTTTCACTACACGCTGTTTACCATCTCAACATGTTTACAGACTGTCATTAGGCCTGCTGCTGTTTAACTATTCATCTCCTTTGGCTGATGGAGACAGTGTACGCTTTCATCAGCATCTTGGCTCATTTGTATGCCCCTGCCTCGCTTTCCCCTCAACAACAAACAGTGGCAAGTGATCTTAAAACAACATGCTGATTTTTCCATTCATGTCACTGAAGGGTCCCGAATCTGAAATCAAAACAAGATCCCAAGCAGCTTTTTGTGGCACCTAATGACAGTGTCTCTCTGATTAGAGCAATGCGGTACGGATCGCTTGCCCCTTCGGTTTCAGTTTTGAGCGTTTAATTAAAGTAGAAGTAGGTGTGTTTGTTTGTTTGCTGGTGTGTGTGTGTGTGTGTGTGTGTGTGTGTGTCTGTGCACAACGTGTGCTACTTACATCAAAGGCTTTTCCAAGCGGCTTCCCAGGGAGCCGACGATCTCACCTAACGTACAGAACGCCTGGCCCAGGAAGTCCTGTGAAAAACACGCAAGAAAACACGTGGAGCAGAAAATAGAGACACATTTGCAGGAACGAGTTGCACAGTGAATCTTTTATCAAGATGTTTTTTGCCATTTCTTTATTTTGGCGTTCACTGTTTCAAATGCAGCATTTTGATGATGGTGAACAAATTCTGGTCTGTTGCTCGGATAAAACAATCATCAACATCAGTCACCTTGGGCTCTAGGAAATCATAAATAGGAATCTTTCACAATATTTTAAAATTCTACATGTACAATGATTTATTGATAAGCTGAGGATTCAGCAGCTGAACCTACACTGGAAATAATCATTTTCATCATACTATCTTTCATGACACCAGCTTTGGGATTAACTTCCACCTGACTGAACAAACAGCAATCATACAGATCAGCAGGGACACGGAGAGTAAGCTGTTCAATTAAAACATAACAAACCAAATGGTTTTTCTGCATTCATGCCCATAATGTGAGCTCCACAGAGGCACACAACATATACAAAGCAGGACTGAGGAGAGGCAGCCTCGTGGGCTGTAAAGTTTTTCACTTCTGTTTGTTAACATTAAAAATCTGATCTTTTGAACGGAATGTCTTCCTTTGTCTTTTCTGAGCCCAGTATGCAGCAGAGCCTGTGTCCTTGTTGATCAGTGTAGGGTGACCAGAGGAGAGGATTCAGTTTTGGGAGGAGGAGCCGGCTAGAAGTGCACAGCAGAAAAGAGGGCAGGGGGGTTTAAAAAGTCTGTTTACAATGGGCCAGGGATGATTGTTCATGCACTGATACTGAGGCCTCCCCTGCCAGATTGTGTTTGCATGTGTGCGTGGGTAAGTGTGTGTGCACTTCTGCATGCATGTGTGTGTGTGTGTGTGTGTGTGTGTATGTGTGTGTAAAAGTGCTTGACAGATGAGCCGTGTTGGGTCCGGCGGGCAGAAAGCTGCTCCAAAGATCTTTGCCGGTGCTGAGCAAATTTCTCCCCCAGCCGCGGTCTCGAAACAAAAAGAGATGACAAAAAACCGCTCTGGCCTTTCCATAAGAAGTGCGCTGCTAGCTAGCAGCCCCGGACACAGCGCCTAGTCCGCCTCAGAGATCCGAGGCCGGAGGCCGAGGTGCCTCTGATTAACTGGCTCAGTGGTGGCAAGAAAAGAAAAAAAAGGTTTGGAGGGTATCTCCGAGTAAAACATATCACAGCTGATTTTCACCAGTCCTACATCTGATCTTCAAGTCTGGCTGCTCATTTGGCCTCAAATATACAGACCATGTCTATGTCTTTGTCCCTAGAGTGAAATGTAGAAGGGCTTCAGTGAGCTGAAGAAAAATCCACATTTTCTGGGTCTGATCTTCATACTTCTGTCAATTAATTCGGGAAATAATTCATATGGTTAAGGTGGCCAGTTGTTATAAGTGGATATTTTAACTGTATTTTTACCTTCACCAAGCGGGGTCAGCAGATGAGGATGGAGGACGCGTCTCAGAGCTGAATAGACCCCATTAACATTTGGTGTGGATCAGGATAAAGGGAAATATATTCTCGCTTTCTTTAACGTAGCGAGATTTCGACATTTTTGATATTTTCTCAGGGACTAATGCATGGATTCTGATGACAACATGTGGTGTATTGAGGTGGAGAGAATAACATTTGATTCAGATCAGAATAAAAAATCTGGAGCCAGCGGGTTTAAATATGTTTGATTTGATATTGGATAAGGCCTTGGCAGAGGTATACGTTCTACTGTGCCAATGTAGTTGTTATATTTGAGATATGTTGTGCATTCTTCACATTTTTAGTTCACACTGTGTTCTACTTGAATTACAACTCCTTTTGGTATGTTTATTTCTGTGGGCAGGTTGATGTATTTCGGTTTACATACACACCTGATCTCCGTAAAAA
Source organism: Diplodus puntazzo (assembly GCA_963678695.2). Taxonomy (NCBI): domain Eukaryota; kingdom Metazoa; phylum Chordata; class Actinopteri; order Spariformes; family Sparidae; genus Diplodus; species Diplodus puntazzo. The sequence goes on along the minus strand of OZ023161.1, from coordinate 14,658,463 downwards.
TGCACAACAAAACTCACTAGAAATATGTAAAAGTATCCAAAAAGTATTTATCAGAAATCCTCTGAAACAAGACTCTGAGTCTGACCAACAGTTTACACATAACTCAGTCCCTTGGAAATCACTGTAGCTGTTGAGGCAACCTGTCAAACACTTAGTCATAATAGACAAAAGGATGAGTATGAGACCAATTTTGATAAATACCAGACTTGGAATGCTCTGAAATGAAGCAGTTGGTGTTACTAAGCCTCATCACAGAATCCAGCATGAGCAGTGAATAGTTCAAACCTGAACTTCTTCAGACCGATTCTTTGAAGAGGGTGCTAAAACTACTCAGGATTTCATAAGGAAGGAAGCTAACGGGTTGAGAAAAGCCTGACAAAATGAAATTTGGAGAGCATCATGTCACAATGCCTAAGATTTATTTTCATGCCCCTTAGAGGGTTCCTTAACTCTAGGCTGGAAATCACTGTCCACTCTTCGCTGGTGCAGTCAGACAAGTCTTTTTTTCCCCCTTTTGTCCAATGTCACAAAAGGCCTTTCTAACAATAGTACATTTAATAAGGGGAATACGCGTTTTGCAGTAAAATCCTGACTGCTTTCAAATAGTCGTGAGGGAACACGCTGCTAGTTAACTTAATTACTGCCTGCGAACAAAGAAGCTTCTTTCACTGCCTGGATTAATTTGCTAATCATCAAGTTTAAAGTAAAGACTTTGAAATGAGATTGCTATTTGCAAGAAGGGTATTGATGTGCTTTAGCACCGAGAGAAAGAGGAGTGGAGTATAGAACTGTGTACGGCGCCGTGACATGTGTCTGTCAGAATGAAAAAGCATCATCCGCCTCATCTACCAGGAAACGAGGATACTCTTAATTAGATTTTCCCGAATGCTCTGTCTCTGCACATCATCCCCTACAGCCATATCCGCACAAGGTATGCAAACCATATGGCGTAGGAAAAACATCTGCTGTGATGAGAGGGAGGAGGCCTCGTCCGACGCTGTCACTGAAGCTGCCAAGACGGATACTGTACTTGTGTGCATTTTTCCTCTTTTCTTCAAATTTCTGTTATTTAAAGCCATGCGACAGGGGATGGACTGAGCCCGGACAATAGAGCCATCACTGTGTGCCAGATCTCTAATCCCACACATCCCCAGCTACGACAGGACGCATCCAAGCGTCCTCAGCTTTCATGCTGAGAGTGAGTCGCCACACTCACAGTGCTCAGCGCTCTCAGTAAAAGCCCGGAGGCACACCAGGGTTGGGGCTGAGGAAAAGAACTCCGCCTGCAGTTGGCAATGAGGCTGAAGCCGGTTAATAGGAACGGGGGCTGGGGGTGGAGATGGAGCCCGGGCTTATAGACAGAACTGGAGCAGGGTGCTGCTGGAGCTTCTGCTTGAACTGAAAGTGATGGATGGGGCTGTAGGGCAGTGCAATCTGACGTTACAGGTCTGTAGAGCTGGACCAGGAAAAGCAGCAATGGATGAATTGTGTTTGGGAGTAACGTCAACCTGCACTCCATCATCAGCAGCGGCAGGAGGCACACAGGATGTTTGCAAAAGCTGAGCTCTCACGAGACGGAGTGTCAACGCTGATACAATCTCATCTCTTTACTAAAGCCCGTCATTCGACACTTGTCTCGGATTTACAAAGGCCCGTCAGATTGCTTCATGATCTTTCCCATCATCTTTTTGATCATTCTGATGAGCTGTCCCTCTCTTTTTCTCTTGAAATCTGTTCATATTCCAATATTTTTTCCCTTGTTGCATTCATGAGGCACCTGTTTAAACCAGCTAACCAACATATCCGTACACTGGTGCTGATGGAGATGAATTGGGTTGATGAATTAATCAACAGGCTATTAACCAAGAACATCACAATAGAACTCATATCTAGGTATGGCAACATAGGAATTAATTAGGCAACCTTACAAATTAAAAAGAAGTCGGAGGAGTGGGTCTCTCATCCTCCCTGGAGTATTATTATGCTAGATTATGCTAGAGCTCGACGGATATATCGGTTACCCAATCACATATCGGTATTACCGCATATGATGTCCAATGTGTGGAGCTGTTGACGAGACACATCTTCAAGCCTTAGTTTTTTAAAATAATTTTTTATCAAAATCGATCTGACATTTTAAGAAACTACACAATATTCATTAATAATTCAACAGTGAAAGTTGTCCCTGTATACACTCTTTGAAATTTCACAGTTGAATTTGAGTAGAATTACAAATTCCATGGTAATTCCAACATTCAAACTCCACAATTTGAATTAACCAGTCACTGTACAACACGTGCCTGTTGAGAGCCGTTGAAGCACAGATTTCTTTAAGTACGAAGCAGAAAGTTATTTAAAGTAAAGGTCACTTTACTGTCTATTGAAAATGTATTAGAAATCTGTCAACAAGGTAATAATGTAACCTATTAGTAAATGTTCTTATCCTACACATTTACAGCGAATGATAAATATCAGTTAATTCTTGGTTGATCTACCTATGAAAAAGATGATTATCCTGTATTTTACATGTGAATTCTTTTTTGTATGTATGACGGAAAAATCTGTATCTTTTATCTTTAAAAAGAAAAAAAGATATTTATGGAAAATAACTGTAAAATATTTTTCTCTAAAGCTTCTTAACATGCTCAATATAATACTTCAATTATTTGAAGATATACACCTGTTTTTTTTAAATAGGAGATCAGAGGAGGCACTTAACAAAATATCAATATTTAGAACATAAACAAAAGCAAAGATATCACATAAATACTGAATTAAATATTGTTCACACGCGCTGGCAGCTCCTATTCTGACACTGGTTTCCCTGCAAGCACATCTTAGTTACTGTACACTGTGTGTGATTCATAGCCTTAGGTTTTATACCTCATTGTCTTGTCAACAAAGACGAAAAGAAAGCAGGTCAGAAACATTTCTCAGGCGTGCAAAGAGTCTCTGAATGTCTTTGATATGGGTCACAAAAATCCTGGGTGTCTTCGTTAAATGCCGACACGATTGTTTTGTCCCCATTACCTCTGATTCAAATCAGGCTGCTATTGTACTGAGAGGGCAAACATTTGGCTGCATGATATTTCCATGAATGCACGACTGATTGTTAAACAGCTGAGGTGAAGGAGGCACTCACGTGTTTGGAGAGGTTGTCGCTCTTGGAGTCTAAATCATACCTGCGGAGGAGAGAGGAGATGACACATCAGAGTGGGGGCTGCGATAGGCTGCGAGCACCTCTGTGGCTGAAAAGGCTGCCAGAAAACAAATTAGCCGACGATGACAAAAGCCTCTCTGCAGCCTTAATGCGAGACACTTCGACGCTAATCACTGCAAAAAAAAAAAGCTTTTCGGGTTTAAAGTGGGTTCATGATTACAGCGCCAAAAGCTTTACTGATCCGATTTCGTGCATGAGGCTGCAACAATATCGGCGGCCTCAGTGTCGTTAATGGCTGTCAGGTGAAAGTCTTGTAACTTTACCCAGCAAGCCTCACATTTCACAGTTTCAAAGTGGTGCTGATTTCGTAGCAGTCGATTGCGAGACAACATTGGATACAAAATGGCAACACAGGGTGGTTAAGAATTCAAAATACAAGAGGTGATTAGGCAATTGAAGAGATATCTTATAGCTAATAGATAATACTGCAGTAGTATATACAATTTTATCAAGATAATGAAAATGAGGATGGACGGATGAATGGATGGATGGAGTGTTCCAGTATTCTTTGCATTGCTATGTCATACAATCCGACCAAAGACCCGGATAAAAAATTCTCATGACATTACTTGTATGTTTATGTTTCATGCCATGTTGTGTTTGTAGAGTTTCATGGTCATATTTGCCGGTGACGGTGTGTTTACTCTCAGCACTGTGCGTAAATGTTTTAAGAGCTGCTGACGTACAGACTTTCTTCCTCGTCAAGGTTCTCGAGCCAATTATGTTGATTCTGATTCTTATTCTGACAGTACACTTGGCAGACATCTTCACTGTCACTTTTGATGACACTTTCAGAGACTAATGCATCAGTTCAGATTACATTTGAACAAGGGAGATTGATATTGAGAATGACTGCGTACATAAGCTTCGAGGAATCCCAAATCTCGTCACTGAAATCTGCATGTCTGAAATTACTACTGTCCCGGATTTAGTCTTGCTGTTGGTGAACATGCAATTCAAGGGTGAGGGAAGCAATTTCAGCCTGAAACGTCAGTATCCGATGACCTCCAGGATTTGCTTGCGCCAAGAATCACCCTGAACACTGCAGGTTTGACACGTCAGTAGGCGTTACCATAGTGGCGCGGTTTCTAGGAATGCACAATTATGTTACTGACCCCACCAGTGGTTTGCTTTTTCTTTAAAATAAAAACAGACTGTAAAATATTAAACTGAAGGTGTCTGCTACATCCAGCTGTCTCATTTCTCTTAGCACGTAACAACAGCAGGGACAGCTAACCGAGAAGACGATGACGGACGGTTTGCTGTTAAAGCAAAAGGCAAAAGCACCAGTTTGACAATATTTTTGATTTAAATTCAATGCTAATAGAAAACACTTAAAGGTCCAATTTATAAGACAGATCATCATTGAGTCTCATTCCCAACTTGTCAACTTGTTTAACCAGGCACCAACGCAAAGCGTATTTGGGAATGATCGATAATCAACTGTCCTACAAACTGGACCTTTGAAGAAACCCTTTCCGCGCTTATACGGGAAAAGGAGCTGGTTAACTCACTGAGAGGTTGGAGGTGTGCAGCTTTGTCACATGCAGCTCTTCATCTAACAGCTCCCTCTTGTTCCATTACACCTGCAGACTGATTAAAACTACCCTGTGACACATTTTGAAACTGATGCTGAAATGAAGGAAAATCTTGTTTCGCTCTGTAGACATATTTTTGATGAATGATAGCGGCAACTGCTTAAGTCACCGAACACAGTGCATTTCCTGTGACTTGGCCTACTTCGAAATAAAAGTCAACTTGTGTTTCACAAGTAAAATGTTTTCAAGGTAAACAGAAGTAGGATATGTTTAGTGTGCATTAGAAGTAAAGCAACACAGTGCTCGAAAGATGGTGAGCATCTTTTCATGGGAAAGATCAGGAGCACCGGTGTTGTCACAAGCTTAGGAAGTTGGTAGGAAAATGTATTAAGCATGTACCCTCAAAAACACAGCAAAGTGAAAAGAATATAAGGGCAAAAGAGCAGAAAGCAGGGTCTCTACAGATACAGACAACACCACACACTTCTAGTGGGTCATACATGATGATTGAGAGGGATGACTTCCTGCTGACAGCACTGCTGGGCTCACTAACCACTTGGTCTGAGAGTTTAACAATCATAGCTTCTCTCCAGCTGGCATGCTTGTCCATCCTTTCGTAGGAGCATTCATCCAAAACCGTAAACAACAGCCACATCGTGCAAACCATGCGATGCAGCAATTCATCCTGCTTTATTTACTCCCCATAACCCGTCACCTTCCTAGGTGTCTCAGGTGTGTGTCAATATGCGCGTGCGGTGTGTGTGCAGCAGCAGCATGCAGCCGAGTGTGTAAAAAGGAGAGCCTGAGTGCTTCTTTAACACAGACAGCGTGCCATGTACAATAAGACGCCTGC